>JARYGA010050784.1:10000-11129 GCA_030545235.1 Helianthus tuberosus | reverse complement strand
GCCGTTCCGACCTCGTTTGATACGGCTATGGTTGAACCACACGGGCGCTCGGTCCCGACCCGAGCCCAGTCAACGTTTTGACCCGATCAAATCGGCCCGTGACCCGAAACGACCCTACTTGGGCCCTACAACAGCCACGTAAAGTTTCGCGACGATCCGACGTTCTTTCATGGGGTTACGGACAATCCACGCCAAACAAGCGTCACGGGCCGACCGAGCCGGGCCAACGGGCCCTCGGGACCCGAAAACTGAATTTTTTTCATCCAAACCCCTTAAAACACGTTACCGAGGTCTCACGCAAAATTTCATGCCAATCCGACGTCGTTTGATGGGGTTTTGAAAAATTATGATTCCTCAAAAATTTAATGTCTGTTCCTGTCACTTAGCTTTTTGTGCAAAATGTATATATAGGGGAGGGGTGGGTGTTGAGCAGCCCATGCCCGGGCAAGGTAGCTGAGCGCCCAAGCCAAAGGAGGCTGGTGGCGCGCGCATAACAGCACAAATGCCCCAACGATGACCGAGAACAAGCGCCCCTCTCCCCTCCCTCCCCCCACCAAGCGCCCCTCCCCCCCACGTTGCCTGCCCACGTTGCCTCGACGACCAGTAAACCTCGAAAATTATGATTCCTCGAAAAATTAATGTCTGTTCCTGTCACTTTAATTTTTGTGCAAAATGTATATATAGGGGAGACCAGGGGCTTGAGCAACCCCTGTGCCCAAGCAAGGGCAAGATAGAAGCACACGAGACGCGAGGTTTAAAGCCTATACAAGCAAGGCGTCGGTCTCCCCAAGCCCCGTTGCCTATAAATCAAGCCCGGTGCCTTGTAAATGCCCCACACGATGCCTACAAGCAACAACGACGTTTGCTAGTTAATCGATCGATGCCCCACACATTGCACCATGTTGCCTAGTAAACAAGCCATGCTGCCTTGGAAGCGCCCCACATCATGGCATGTTGCCTAGCACGCTGCCCAGCACGCTGCCCTTGTTCCCGCACGACGACCTGAAAGCGTGGCTGACCACGTGCTTGCCTTCAAAAATTATGATTTCTCAAAAAATTAATGTCTGTTCCTGTCACTTTACTTTTTGTGCAGAATGTATATATAGGGGGGTGGTAGTACTCTTGGGGT
>JARYGA010050783.1:0-12701 GCA_030545235.1 Helianthus tuberosus | reverse complement strand
GAATATTAACGATCAATCAATGATTCATATTGTTTTCAGATCGCTGACACAGACATATATTATTGACGGTTCTTTGTGACAATAAAACTAACAGGTATTTTAGAAAACCGTTATGTTTTCTCTTTTGTCTGTTACTTCGTGGGTTCTCACGGTGATTCATTAACAATTAGGAATTGGGCTGGCAAATCGTGTCTTAGCAGGTTTAACAAGTATCTGATAACGCGAACAACAAAAATGTTAAACATGAATACGACTCGATTAACTACTTTATATCTGATGTCTATAAGACAGATATATATTTTATGCACCTAGAAGAAGAAATAATGGATCCTAACCTTCAAATTTTGATTAGTTTTTAAAAACGTAAAAAATCACATAGTGTACTTTTCTGTTATCGTGTCTTAGCAGGTTACCTACAGGTTACCTATTGCCAGCCCTAATTAAGAATGGATAAAAAACTACCAATAAATATTGGTTTTTCTTATTTTGATTTATCTGTCTTAATGTGTATAAATATATTATTATTTTGATTGTGGACACCTTATTTTGTTTGAAAAATCTTTATATATGTGTTGAAAAACTAAATATTTTGCCATAATTATTAGAATGCAAAGGTCTTTGTCAAACTGATTATTATTTATTGATATTCCGCCATTAAAGCTCTTATAGATATAAATTTTCAAACCGTGTATAAAAAAGAACCATATAATATGTGGCAAAATAATTAAATAAATAAACATGCTATGTTATTTTCACATGATATCCATATTTATTACTTATGTGTTTGTGTTTTCGAAATAATGCCAACAACTTATTATTTTCTAGTTTAATAAAAAAAACACTTTATAATATAACAAAATAAATTATTATATGATATAATAATGATTATATTAAATAAATATGTAACCAAACATACATAAAACATATTCACATGTTTGTCCACTTTGACAAGAAAATGTTGTTAGTATTAGTAACCACTAGCTCACAAGCCTTTATTCTTTGGAGTAAAGCAACCTCAACCATTCTCTTAGGGAATAGAATATGAAATACCATCCAAGTCGCTAGAGGATATGCATAAAGATACACCTAAACCTTTAATGTTAACCAACTTCCAACGGTTAAACAACATTTTAACAACATGGCATTTGATGTTATTCAAAAGATCATGTTTTACACCAACGAAAAACTTACAAGTCAAACAACAATAATGACAACGTTGGATACCTCTATCAATATAAATTGTCTCGCCCAAAGGATTAGTGGATCCATCTAGTTCTGCCCATGCATGTAGTCATGTATTCAAATTGTCTTTTCCCTTTTGTCTTACAGAAAGCCGTTAAAACTCTTGAATTTCTTTGTCAATCTTTCGGCGACAAGTTTCTCGAACAACCCATTTCTAAAACTACAATGATCAGGCACATCCCCTGAAATCGACATCTGACAGACTGATTGAGACGTCAAATACGTTATTTCTAAAACCAAAAGCGTTTGCAACTAGAACAACATACAACATTTGAAGCACAATGTACAAGTCATCAATGCGTGACAGGTGTGAACCTAAACCATTTCGAGCTCTAGAAATAGTAGTAAATGTAGAGGGATGACAAGAAACCTTCACATGGAAACTAATAACACAAGATGGTGCAAATTAATTTGATTAGGTTAAGGGACCACATAGGAAGGTCCATAACTCATGACATCCCCAGAGCCAACCCACTGGACCACAGGTGAATCCTTTTCCCAGATCAAAAAAATCTCCATACCTAGTAAAGTTGAAGACATGTACACCCTGCATTAACAATAGTACATTTATCTTGATTTAGTAAGTTCAACTTTGTAAAAGGGGTAGCTTAGGTTTGTTTTATAAAGAAACATAACCTTCTGGACTTTGAATTATTATGTTGTTTTGGAAGGTTTTTATCCATACCTCCGTTTGTGGTATTTTCCATTTCTTGACAAGTCTCTTTCCATACACCACAAAAACACAACTCAAAACCAAGTTACTACTCAATATCCCCCACTTCACATTTTTTCTATCTGTTTAAAGTGACAACACAAACATATTTTGCTGTCATTCTATCCACCCAGAAAGAAAATTAAACTAATAATGCTTTCATGTTAGATAGAGCATTGAATACATGGTGTAAAAACTTAAAACTTTGGCCATGGATTTGGTGATTGTTTTCCAAAAGGATACCAAAATTGGCCAATATGAATATATGATAAGCTACATGTTAAACTTTGTGTCAATAAAAGAAATGGTTAAAAAGCAAAAAAGAAATGTCAATAAGTTTTTTTTTACATCAAAGTGCACAATTTTTGTTGTTTTCCTAGTATGAACAAACAAATGTCTCTTCACAATATATGTTGTTGTCATAAGAGTAAATGCCTTTTCATGATATATATATATAGGGAGGGGCTCATGCGAGAACCACCCTTATTGTGAGAACCTTGAGAACCAATGTGAACACAACCTAAAATAGCTAAAAAAAACCTAAAAAACCTAACCCCCACCCCCCCCCCCCCCCCCAAAAACCTAAACCCCCCCACCCCCCTCCCCCCCCCCCCCCCAAGCTAAAATGCTAAAAACTAAACCCCCAAAAAACCTAAAAAAATCTAAAAAAATAAAAAAAAAATCCAATTTTTTTAATATTTTTTAGGTTAAAATCGCTACTTTTCGAAGCAAAAAAAAAAAAAAAAAAAAATTTTTTTTTTTTTGGGTTCGAAAAGTAGCGATTTTAACCTAAAAAATATTAAAAAAATCAAAAAAAAAAAAATTTGTGTGATTTTTAGCTATTTTTAGGCATTTTTTGTGTGTTCACATTGGTTCTCGCGGTTCTCACAATAAGAGGTGGTTCTCGCATGATCTTCTCCCTAAATATATATATATATATATATATATATGTGTGTGTGTGTGTGTGTGTGTGTGTGTTGATTGTTACTTAACAAAAAAAATCTGTTTTTGGATTTTATGTTTGAAGGACAGATTGAAAAGTTAGGTTGATTGAATGATAATCGAGGCAAGGGTTGATTACACGAATGTCGTTTGAAGAACGAGTCACATACTCACATGGGTTGGATCAAGTCAAATGTTGGGTTGATAAGTTTGATCATAGCACCACACTTGTTATATTCTTGTTTAGATTTTAGTTTAAAAGCTTTGTTTAGGCTATGCGGTGTGGGGGATGACCCAGGATCGTCGTGGCTCGTCGGAGTCGTCCACACCGCCCCCCTCAGCTCCATCCCGTCGATTTCGCCAGCTGGGAGACGAAGACAACGTCCCTCTCTTCCTTATACATACATACATACATACATACATACATACATACATACATATGTATATATAAAGAGGCTCATCACCACACCCTTGGCCCATCCCTTGCGGATTATCCCCCACATCCGATGACGTGGCCGCCTACATGGCAGATCATCCCCAAAAGACTACCATCCTCTACATCCACCGGCCTTAGGCCATGAGGTATACACAGTGGCGGACCCATGAATTTTTCCATGGGGATGCGGAATATTTTTAAAAATTTTAGACCACCTAGATATATAAATAAAAGGTTCGGGTCGGGTCGGTTCGGTCGGGTCATGTAAAACAAAAAAAACATCAAACTAAAATCTTTGAGTGTTCAACCATCAATATTCCTTAATTTTCAAGTTTTGAATTTCAATTTTCAAACCATATACTATAATCATATAATCAATAATAGATTAAGAGACAACAAATTCATCCTATAAAAACTAGAACAATCCCAAATTACCTCAAAACACATAAAATTTTAAACTTTTTTAACACATCCTATTATATCATGAGTCTTGAACAAAATCATATAAACATTAAAATAACAAAAAACAAAACATGTACCTGTTTATGGCCGAAATTAAGCTATTCTTCGCCGGAATGTTGCAGTCGCCGTCGGGGGGTGGAGGTGTCGCAGGTCGCTGGCAATGAGGTGAGGCAGAGGGAGGGCGGGAGTCGCACAAAGCTGGCAGTCAAATGGGTTTTTTTTTTTTTTTTTTTTTTTTTTTTTTTTTGTAAACTGGACTGATTTTGTTTAATTAAAGTTGTATTTGGGTTGAGCTTGAATTGATATTAGCTTATTAGGCTTGATGGAATGAATTCAAGTTTTATTAAAGGGGTTAGTGGGCTAACTTGTTTACATAATTGTGTCGGGTTTCAATCCGTGTTTACAATTTTTTTTATATAAATTCCAAACATTTTATTCTAAGGGGTGCGGACAAAAATTTCCAAGGGGTGCTGTTAGAATTTTCCAAGGGGTGCGGTCAGGATTTTTCACGGAAAATACCACTAATTTTTTTTCAAGGGGTGCGGCCGCCCACCCACCCAATAGGGTAGGTCCGTCCCTGGGTATACATTAACCCTTCTTAACTCTATATAAGCGTCACATCACCGTTTTTTTTCCCTTTTTACTCAACCTCATTCTAAAAAAACTGTTTAATAACTCTACCTCAGCCACCTTTATAAATTTTAATATTAAATATTTAAATTAAATATAATAATAATAATATAAATAATAATAATAATAATAATAATAATAATAATACCATTTCATTAACTTCTTAGCGAAAATAAACATTGATAATAAATAGCATTAATTTTTATTCTATTTTACCTAAGGCCTTTGGGTATACTTTAACCTAACTTAACTCCACCTAAGTGACACATCAACTTTTTTTCATCATTTCACTTGTTCTCACTCTAAGGAAATGGTTTAATATGTTAACACATAACTCATTTAATTGACTTTAACATTAGGTTTTTGTCTAAAAAAGAAAATAATAATTAATTCAATCTCTTAACATTGGGTTAACATGTTAACACATAACTCATTTAATACACTTTAACACAAGGATGAAGTGGTTTGCAAAGTTAGTTAACATGCCATGTCATTGTTAAACACTCTAGATGTTAGAGTACACCCCATGGCCTAAGTTAACATGTTAACCAATGGAGATTTTAACACCCTTAACATTGGGAGGAAGTGGTTTAAAAGACATGTTAACTTGTCATGTCATTTTTAACACTAATTAAGTTAGAGTACTACCATAAAGACTTAGATTAAGTATATTTCTATATATAAAAACTATTACACCGAATAAATTAATAAAATTAATATTTTCAGCTTCATGTTGAAAACTCTAGAGTCCATATTTTCATTTTTATAAAAGTAACTTACATTTTTCATTAAAAATATATAACTATGAGAGTCGTCACTCATGAAAAAAATGGTTAAATCATCACTAAAGTTACAGTTATTATTATTATTATTATTATTATTATTATTATTATTATTATTATTATTATTATTATTATTATTATTTTGATTCCAGCAGTAAATCTTATCGTGTATTTGATATGTGACTGCTATATTGATCATTAAATTCTAACTCTCTCTCTCTTTTATCATCTTAAACCTTTAAACTAAGCTTATTTTTCAACTTTGTTACTCCAACCTATTATAAAACTCAGCTAATCCTCATTAACATACTACCACAGTAGATTAATCATCATCTCAACCTATTATCAAACCCACCTTAATAAATTCTACTTTATAAGCAGTGGCGAAGTATAGATGGGGCGGGGAGGGGCGCCCGACCCCCCTGACTTTTTGCTCAGTAGTGTTATATATGTAGTTTTCGTATAGAAATTTTTGGGTATATATGTTTCGACCCCCGGTTCTATAGAAATTTTTAGGTATATACGTTTTCGACCCCCACGTCATTCGGGTCAAGTTTCGCCACTGTTTATAAGCAAATATTATACATTTGAAAAATAAGCTTTCCGACATTAAAACATAATATATCTACATTAAAAACCATATACTTAATACAAAGTAAAATCACTACTTAAGCATTCTACATATAATAAAGACAAAGTAAAAACAATACTTAAATATTCTAATTATTTTTTTGCATCCACCAATAGTCCAATAGCACTAATAACTAATAAGTCGGATTTGTGGTGGGCTTCTTTTGTTGTGGGCCTTTCTTTGTTGGTAAATGCTAACAGAGGGGGAATCGAAGGGCTATTTCGCTTTAAAACCCTAAAATTCTCTAAACTGGTTATTGGTTTGGTTTTATAAACGTTTTTTTTAGAAGTTATTGGTCCGTATGCTTTAAAGTTTCAAAGAGTAACAACTCTTCTGAATAAAACCGGACCGGGCTACGCTTATATATATTATTTATGAATCCAACTTCATTTTGTTTTATTAAAGTGAGGTCAACTATTTTTATGAAAATAATTATTAGTATTTTTTGGTAAAGTTGAATTATAGTATGATTGAATTATATTATAATATTATATATTACATATCACTTTTAATTGTCGTGAAAAAGGGACGCTTTGATATGGCACTATCCTGAAAAAAAAGTTCACAATTATTGGAGAAAGTCGACATAGATTATTAATACTTTTGGAGTAAATTCGGCTACTGTCAATTCGAATAATAGATTCTCATAGATCTATTTTAAGAAGTAAATTGCATACACCTTATGAAAGAACAGATGCTTTGATCACAATAACTAACTAATCGACGATTGGTGCTCTCATTCGCCTGTCACACTCATAAATCGTAAAAACAATAAACAAAACAAAAACTGTTTGTAATGGTTTGGGTTGATTATGTTTCATTTTTTAATGATTTGAGTTTGGTTTACGATGATCAGTAACTGATACTGACGGTTTGACTTTTGATTCAGTCTAAAACATGACAAAATTGGATAGTGAACATTCTAAGCAGTTTACAGTAGAAATGACAATAAACCATAAATCAAAAAAACAAATTTATTGGTGGGATTGTAGAATCCATGCCTTTCAACAATACCTTACTTTCAACGACCTTTGTGTATCGTATCTTATTCATTCACTCTGACCAAAGGGACGGATGATGAAGAAAGAAAGTTCAAACCTTGTCGTCGGTGTCATGTTGATCCATTCGCCATCGTGTTATTCTGATTTGAGGAGATGAAAAGTTTTTGATGGTGGAATTTAGCATTCAAATGCTATTTTTGAGATATTTTAAACAATTTTATTTTGGTTTTGTCAAGAAATTTAACAAGCAAAGGTTTTTGGGGAGATAAATGATCAAAAGAAATTATCCAAGCTATCCATGGATCGAATATTGTAAAAATAGCCAAGATTTGTCTTTTAAATGGTATAGCAATTATTTATAATTTTAAACCAATATTAACTAATAATAGTTGTGTGTTAAAATAATTATTATGTTGCACCACTGCTAAATAATACAAAACTATAAAAAAAAAAGAAAAAAAGGTTTTCTTATCATACATAATCCTCAAAATCTAAGATCATGCATCACATTCCCTTTAACTTTACACATTATTTACTGAGTAAATTATGCGATTGATTGTTTCGTAAGATCAAGAGGAAGCGTGGCCGGAGATGAAGAAACAATGGATTCCATATCTAGAAGTACGAAGAAGAGGAATACGAGTTGACTAATTTATATATGTAAAAAACAAACAAACATCTATTCTAAGGAACAAATATTTTATATATTCGTGAGTGAAGTCGTGTAGTATGTGGAAACAACTAACTCTTTAGCACAAATACTATCCATATAATTGACGATGAATCAGAATCAGATACCAAAAATACATCTAAATCTGCTATATGAGATAAAAACAACAATTTCAACAAAAGCCATCCATATATTTAACCATAATCTATAAAACCGTTTAACTAATGAATCAAATAGCTAAAATACATCTAATTCTTTTATGATTAAAAACATAACAATTTCAAAATTCTCAGATCTAAGGGACCATATAAGTATAGTCTTGGAAACTTTAGAGGCAAAAAACAACAGAAATGCACCAGCCGGGAATCGAACCCGGGTCTGTACCGTGGCAGGGTACTATTCTACCACTAGACCACTGGTGCTTGTTGCACTTAAAACGAAGTTTGTATTTTTTTAAACGAGAAATGTTAAATGATAACTCAGACACATATTAATATTATAAATAAAAATGACACTATTTTTTTTTTTTGGGAATGGGCTCAAAATACTAAGGTGAATCAAACGATTTGAGGTATTAAGCACTCATTATGAAACATTTTGTTGCAAAGATTTTGTGGCTTTTCAAAGACGTGTTGGTAGTGTTTGAGTGAGCCCCTACTTATGATTGTTGCTTCCTGTACATACGAGCATCATTGATATGTGCTAGGAGAGAGAACACTAAGAGCTATTTAGCGGTAAATGCGTGTATTAATTAACAATCCGTCATCTCTCTCGAAGAGGGTATTTATAGCACATGATATATTGATCGTTTTAATTATTGCTTGTTTAAACAACCGTTCAACCAACACGTGTAGCATCAAATACTTCAAACCCCGCATATTGTCATCCCTACTTACTTACCCTAGTTGTGGTGTAAGAGTCACGTACGGCGATTATGAAGTAGAAAAATGGTTCATGTTTTAGAAGCATTTTGATAAGCATAACACTAGAGCTATGGTTAATATCATTAAACATACACCCTATACATAATTTATGACTAATAATCTTATTGAATGTTAATATCCTTTCAAAATACACATCCAGTTTATCCAAAAGACATCCTACTTACACAACTTTAAAAAGTAAATTATTAATGTAAACAAAAAGGTTTTAAACCTGTACACAATGTGGTGCTTTTATAGCTCTAGCCATCACCACCCCATCCTCACTCTCAGCCATCATCACTGGCCCTCCTACCACCACATGTCCTGACATCATGCCAAGGTGGTGGAGGGTGGTGATCACAACAGTGTCGGTTAAGGATGGCACTTAGATATCACAATGGTTTATGCCTAGAATGGTTACTGTACTCGCGCAAACCATTCTATAGAAAAAGTAAGTAGACGACGAATGCCTCATTTTCTTCTACAACAAATTATATGCGATTACGGTTTAGTAAAATGCGTAGATTTTGTCAATTTACGTTCACTTATGTAAAAGCTTTTTGAGGTTATAAACATAAGGAAATTTGATAAACCAAAATCTTTCTAGCATTCATAGGAAATATATTCACCCAAAATTGTGTAAAGACCAATTTGTCAAGTTAACCACTTTCTTTACACGTCCTGTTGCTTGTGTAAATTGAAATTATAATGCTTTTACATGTATGCTTATAAGTGTTTGCACACACATATGTATGAATACACCATTACTCAAAACCTGATACTTTGATAGATCTCAAAACCTGATAATTTGATAGATCATAGTTAGTAAAATAATTTCAAAACCAAAAGAAAAAAAAATCATACTTGAACCTGATCTTTAAGCACTGAAAGGATGTTGCAAGGATCAGACGCGTATATACACAGAGTGTTAGTATCAGAGTTTGATGGTTCCCAGGATCACGTTGAACAAGGAGAAGGATGATAACACCCATCTTTGTAGTCTCCACATAACTCACACCAATACATGATTCAAAGACCTAGTAAACGAATATATGAACTACTAACCGAATGAATAACAACTTGAAAGTAACTTCAATAACAGCCTTCAATCGATCAGAACATGCGTATATACAACTGTTTATCGAAACCCTATTTATACTCTTGGGAACCGTCGTGTTTTTGGAGAGAGGCGTCGATTGGAATCGACATGTCATAACCGCCAAAACAGTTATATCTCCATACAAGCACCGATTCACATGTTGAGCCCAAACTAAGCAAGAAACATAAAAACAAATTGTTCGACCCATTCAAAACTATAAACATAAACGGAACTTGCTGCCGCGTTTCTTGTATTCGAACACGGATTGCTTTGATTATAACTTCAGAGAGCATGAAGGAAGAAAAGGGCACAGAAGCTTGTTTGAATATATTTTTTTTTCATTTTTTTTTCATTTCTTTTGTATTTTTTGTTTCTTTAAAGTCTTATTTCCTACACTATATTACACAACAAACAGAGAGTCTAAAGAAAAATTAACAGAAACTTAAAAACAAACCTAATAAAAAGGAGTCTTATTTTTTTTTTTTGGTATTCTACACCTGTCTACCCTAAAAGATATTGAACAAAGAATTTGAACTACAACAGTCTTTATACATGCAGCGTCTCATCTTCCTTACTCAACCCGACAAACGAGGGAACTCATTTTCATCCATTAGCGGTAAAGAGCTGTTCATGGAGACTCGACCAAAAGACCCAAACACAAGCCTCCTTTCTCGTCTAGGCACCTGGCTGGGTGCACTAGACTGTCCCTGACCTTGTGAGAACTGCGGGTCTGGACTATTATTGGTAGAACCCAAAGATGAGCCTACTTCAAAAGCAGGTCCATAGCCCCAGTTTTGCGGATGGACAAGCAATCGTGGCACACGACCCCTTCCACTTGCTCTCCAGGACGGGCCCTACAGAATCGTGAAATTATCATTAATAGTATTACAAATAAGACATTGAAACACATCTTTGTTTTTGGACAGCTAACGTGAGCCAACCCACAAGAAATAAAAATGTATGGACATAGGTAAATTCAACATACCATAGGAGGCCGGCTCAATGGTCCAATTCGGTGAATCGGTTGATTTGGGGCAGGAAGCATTACCGAACCATTAATTGCGTATGATTGACCAGCCAACCGATGATGCTCATGACCAGCTGAGTACGGAAAACCTAGAGTACATTGGCTGGATAGAAGACTCCTTAGGTTACCATTAAAATCTCCTAAGAGGTCTGCCAAATTTAAATTATCACTGTCAAGATTAGCATTCATATCATCTGACTGAATGTCATCTTCATTGAAGCAATCAGTTAACAAAGAGTTGGATGTTAACCGCGGCCTGAGACCGAATTTAGATCCGTTCATCTTCAATGTGTTACCAAAGAAGTTCTTGATCCTTTCTTCGATTTTCTCCATCGGTAATTCCAAAATTTCAGCAAGCGTACCAGCACCAAGACGTAAAGCAAGCTTTATACGTAAACAATTTCCTGTAAGATTGTACATTTATAATGTTTAAATTACAAACGAATGGTTTTTAAATTTGTATAAATTAACAAGATTCTGAAATTTCTAATCTACCCGCTTTTGTGTTAGCTTTTTTTTTTCAGTCTGCTATCCATTATATACATTTTAAGTATGAATTTTCCCAACCATTTTATCTACTTGTTGAACTGTTGTTCTGTCTATTAATGCGACATCGATTTGTTAACTTCATGTGTTACATGGTATGGAAATATCACATATTTGATATGGTGAAAAGTTTCCATGTAATACTTGCTCAACTGAAATAATTTTATCACTTACCTAAATTAACGCTTCGCCCAAGATTGTTATTTGTTTTCAGCGGATCAACGATGTTAACAACCTTCCACATAAAAGGTGGCCTATTTTCCGCAGGTATCTTACAAGGCACGGTGTACAAGTTTATGAGTTCCCTCAGAAATTGTCCACCGAATAAGGCATGATGAGTGGGATTCTCAACTACACAAAATGAGAGATAGAATAAGAAAACAAGTATACAGACATTACTAAAATAATTAACTTCATAGAGGTGTATGGCATATACATTCGTAATTAATTATGCTATGACAAATAGTTTTGGATTGATTTTGCTGTTTAAGATGTGATAAGTAGAAAATGAGTTTTTTGAACGCTTGAAAACAAAATAATTAGGTAATCACTTTTAAAACGCAATGCCAAACACACCAAGTTTAATGATTTCTTTCTTACCAACTATGTCTGGCAGCAAAGATAAGTTAACCGGACCATCAATACTAATGCCGAATTTATCCCAGTTAAATTTGCAGTAATACTCCAAGAACACGTAAAGAACCTAGAATTTGGCAAAAAGAAACCAAAATTTGTGAGCTTATATGAAGCTAGAAAAACCGACTTCTTTTTCACAAGGTTCGAAAAGATTACCATCAGTGGGCTGGCAAGAGATGCATTATAGATACGGAATATGTATAGAACTAAAGTTTCCAAGGCATATGTAGATAGGAGGCCATACATCGCACCCATAATATGGCTTTCATAGTAACACCATGATTTTATCAAGACGATACTGCGTTTAAACAAATGATTTCTACCAATAAGGTGATCCACCTGCATTAGTTAATATACAAACGATCACGAATGGTAAAAAAAAAGATGTGTGCTTTTCAGGAATATGTAAATAAAGCTTGATCATACCTGCTCAAGAAAACACAGTGCACAAAGACCACTAAGCTGGTTGAAGGATATGTCAATTGTAATGTGGTTAACGACACACTTAACTAGTTTCACCTGTCATTGGAAACGTTATATCACAAAATTATCAAAATGATCAAGATTCTTAACATTTAAAAGACCACCTTTTATATGTAACATAACACTATATTGCAAAGCTTATTCATACTATATTATATAATAAACAAAACTTATTCATTTACAACCATAATATATATGAAATCCAATGCTAATCTAATGCTAACATGAGGCATATGTTCTTAATATTCTCAAAATATTATACGGAGCATAATCACAAGGATAACCTCAGCATCAATGAATCGGATGTCTTTTAGCTTGTATTCATCATTTCCATTCCGTTCTTCAGCCAGAAGAGCATGATAAACGTTAAGAGGCAAATTACGCGAGTCAGGAACACTAATAACCGTCAGGTCAATATCGCCCTCAGGGAGATACGTTTTGAGTGGCACAGAACCGTACTGCACGACCTACAAGAATAA
>JARYGA010050781.1:0-45544 GCA_030545235.1 Helianthus tuberosus | reverse complement strand
AGTAGGTGTTTAGCTAGTAAACACAGTACTTGGATTGAAGGGAGCGCGTTGGAGTTTAGCCTGAGCATAGGACAGAAGCGTAAGCGTTGAACAGCGTGTAAACAGTGCGTCGGATGAGATAAGTGTCGAATGGTGAGTCGGACGGATGGTCATCCGGATGGATGACCATTCGAACGGTTGATCATTCGAATGAGTGAGTGGGTTTGTAAATTGTTTTGAAACTTTTGAAGTTTTCGTTGTAGCATTTAATCAAGTCATCTGGTCGGATGGTCATCCGGACGGATAGCCATTCGATCAGATGGCTATTCGATCGAGAGTTTGATAGTTTGAAGTTTTGGTCAAATCATTTAGTCTTGAAGATTATGAAGAGACAGGTTACTCAAACAGATAACCATTCGATTGGATGGTCATCCGAGTGGATGGCTATTCGAGTGTGCGTCCTGTTTGTTTGAAAGCTTGTAAAAATTTCTAAGTTTGAAGTTTAACGGAGACGGCGTGATGACGTGTCAAACAACTGGAATCCACACCAAGTCCAGCTCAGTCGATCGGATGGGAATCACCCCATTCGATCAGACTAACTGTCCCTGATGAGATTTCATGTTCAACCAATGAATCGGTCGTCTCTTCGGTGGAAATCCATTTTCAAGCCGGCTCTCAACTATAGAATGAGTAGAGAGTCTGAATGAGCATGGAATCCCTCGGTTTTGTGTAGAATGTTGAAGAAAAGTTTGAAAAGAGATGAAAATTGCGGAAATCTTGTTGAGATTTAGCCTAAAATGTGTGGATATCCTTTAGATCTGGACAAATCTTGATGAGATGATGTCACACAACAGTTTGCATAAGAAACCATGTGAGAACCACCTTCCAGGAGTCCAAATTAGGTGATTTCAGGGTGAAAACCAGTAACTTTGATGGAGAAGATGATAGAGAAGTGTGTAATGATGATGGAAGTACAAGATTTAGGGAGAAATACTTACGAAATGGCCTTGAATCGAGTGAAAAGTGCTTGAGAATGACTTGGGAGCGAGTTGGGTCGGATAGAGCTGTCACATCAGTGAACAGCGGTGTGTACGGGCTCTATTTATAGGCTGAGAGGAGATAAGGCGGTGCAAGTAAGTGGGTCGGATGGCCAACCGATCGGATGGCCATCCGGTCGGATGGTCATCTGTTAGACCCCAATACGTTTAACCTTAAAAATGACGCAGCGGAAAAAGAGCTTTAAAATTTTCTTCCGTATTAACAACATTTCTTTCACGAAGGTTCCAAATCCTAAAAATGTTAAACGTACTGTAAAAGAATTTTACAACATTCATACTAAAATTTAGATTACCAAACGTTATATACTTCAACTATGTGACCAATCTATCCGTACAATCCTTGCTCTTGACTCGATCTACGTCCGCTTCACTTCCTTAGCAGCAGAAGAAGTCCGTGTAACACCTGCGGGCATCACATACAACTTAGCCATTAGTCAAAGGCATCATCATATACATTAATCTCATGTAATTAAAGATTGAATAACGTTCGTCAATTTAACATTAATTCATCCAATTATTCTTTCTCATCCTCTTATTCCGGGTTCGGTTTAAGTTTCGTAAGAATCCGGTGTACTTGTTCCTGCATCACATACCAACCTCAAACGCATAATTAGTAACGTTAAAATTCTACGTATCTAAATCATGCACATGTACATGTTTACATGTATACGTATGCGTCTACATACGTACATGCCCTCCTATATTTCTACATACCTGCATATGCTCATACGTACCTTCTTCTATACCAATCCCATATCTACATACGTGCATGCATTACTACTTCTCTACATACCTTCATATATACCTACGTATCTTCGCATACGCATAAATCACATCTACATACATACATACCTTTACTTGCATACCCACGCATCTAATTACATACATACATGATTACATCTTCGCATATGTATTTACATACATACATACATAACTACATACACACATACCTACTCACATACATACGTACATACTTACTTGCATCCACATATATATATACGTTCGTACCTACACACGTATGTACTTTCATATTCAAATACAAAGTGCTCATGCTCATACATAACTACTTACGTACATACATACACCAATACCTACATATATACATACATGCATACATAACTCCATACTTACATACATTCATAAAATGAATCATAACTACACCCGTGCATACCTTAGCTCACACGTGCATGTACTTACGTAATTTTCCTAAATGCATTCATACATACCTACTTGTCGGCCATTTTATATACATCAATCATCCTATTCAACCATAACAAGAAAACTCTATATGTATACTAAGAAGTGAATCGAAAGTCACTTACCTCGAGCGTTAGTGTTCACGCTTGTTTCCTCGCCTCTGCTTGACCCGTTAACCTTCCGTTTTCGAGTCCTTGCTAATGTGATTCCTATTCTTTCATGTCATCACAATTACATTATGGTTAGCACATATGCTCATTCATACTACATTCGTTTCTTTCCATTCATACATTACTTAACTTTTTATTAACCAAATACCACATACATAAGGCATATAGACTAAAAGTCACCTTGTTCCTTATTCAAGCAACTCAATTATCATCATATGCGACACATAGATTATCTACTACAATACGCCTGACTTCTCTACTATTACAATCATATCCGAGAGGCTAACCATGCTGTACATTAACGCCAATTTTACACATAGTAACGCTTTAAACACACCTTAACAACTGTAACATTCACCCGAAGCAATATTTAGTGTTTAGTAAATTGGTGACTAGAAAATCATATGTTTTAAGTTCACAAAACACATTATTTTCATTGCCGCATTTTTCTCGCAGCAGCTGTTCGGGGTCATTTTCCCCCTTTTTAATCACCTAATCCGACTTCGACTTTCAAATAAGAATTGTAATATGCGAAACAAGCTTTCCAACGATATAAGGCTCGTTGTCTAATTCCTAATAACGAATGAGATACGGCCTTTACAAGATGGCTATCTAGGGCTGTCAAAATGACGAATTTACTAACTTTACATGCTGTTTTGACCCACCAAATCTCATAACTAGCATCTTGTGACCAAATAAGAATTGTAACATACGAAACAAGCTTTCCAACGATATAAGGCTCGTTGTCTAACTCCTAATAACGAATGAGATACGGCCTTTACAAGATGGCTATCTAGGGCTGTCAAAATGACGAATTTACTAACTTTACATATTGTTTTGACCCACCAAATCTCATAACCAGCATCTTGTGACCAAATAAGAATTGTAACATGCGAAACAAGCTTTCCAACGATATAAGGCTCGTTGTCTAACTCCTAATAACGAATTAGATACGGCATTTACAAGATGGCTATCTAGGGCTGTCAAAATGACGAATTTACTAACTTTACATGCTGTTTTGACCCACCAAATCTCATAACCAGCATCTTGTGACCAAATAAGAATTGTAACATGCGAAACAAGCTTTCCAACGATATAAGGCTCGTTGTCTAACTCCTAATAACGAATGAGATACGGCCTTTACAAGATGGCTATCTAGGGCTGTCAAAATGACGAATTTACTAACTTTACATGCTGTTTTGACCCACCAAATCTCATAACCAGCATCTTGTGACCAAATAAGAATTGTAACATGCGAAACAAGCTTTCCAACGATATAAGGCTCGTTGTCTAACTCCTAATAACGAATGAGATACGGCCTTTACAAGATGGCTATCTAGGGCTGTCAAAATGACGAATTTACTAACTTTACATGCTGTTTTGACCCACCAAATCTCATAACCAGCATCTTGTGACCAAATAAGAATTGTAACATGCGAAACAAGCTTTCCAACGATATAAGGCTTGTTGTCTAACTCCTAATAACGAATGAGATACGGCCTTTACAAGATGGCTATCTAGGGCTGTCAAAATGACGAATTTACTAACTTTACATGCTGTTTTGACCCACCAAATCTCATAACCAGCATCTTGTGACCAAATAAGAATTGTAACATGCGAAAGAAGCTTTCCAACGATATAAGGCTCGTTGTCTAACTCCTAATAACGAATGAGATACGGCCTTTACAAGATGGCTATCTAGGGCTGTCAAAAGTGACGAATTTACTAACTTTTAAACACAAACTTGAATCAATTCAAGTTTCATGTAGGCATTTTATCAAACACTTTGTGGGCGTACAACAAATAAGGCACAATGTACAAGTATCATTTGCATAACATGACCAATCCATGTCAATATCATCAAGAACATCAATATTCCATAGAATTTCACATAACTTCTCTTCTAATTCAGCCCTAACTAACAATTTATCATTATAAACAATCATCATACATTCCCTCATCCAATTTCATACTTTACTACACATATTCATTCTACTCTAAGTGGGTTGTCACTCCCAACATTGAATTAATCGATTTCAAGCATTCATGATGTTCTAGATGATGATCTTAGTTCAATATCATACTAATTTCATATAAACACATGGAATTTCTTGAAACCCTACATATTCAAAATCACCAAACTATCAATTTCTTCTTACCTTAAGCTTTAATAGGCCTAGATGATCAACAAATCATTGACATGCATGAGATTTAGTCACGATTAGGGCTTCAATTGACTGATTTTGAGTGATTAGAAGGGTTTTCCTTTGCTTCTTGGCTCTGGCGTCGAACACACACACACGCCTAATGTGTGTGTGTTTTATTCTTGTTTTTCATTTAATCATTCCAACTTTCTAATATGTCACCATTAGTCCCTTAAGTTCATGACACCTTCATATTTGGCTTTAAATTCATTCCTTTAATTAATTTGCTAGACATTTAACTAGGTTTACTAACCCCGTTATTACACCTCATTTTGTTATTACACCTCATTATGGTCGGTGAAGACCGTACACTTAGTACCATAAAGGTAATGTCGCCAAATCTTTAACGCAAAAACAACTGCACCGAGCTCGAGATCGTGGGTTGTGTAATTCTTCTCGTGAACCTTGAGCTGTCGAGACGCGTACGCGATAACCTTGTCTCGTTGCATAAGCACACAACCAAGACCTAGGTGAGAGGCATCGCAGTAAACAACAAAGTTGTCGTTTCCGTCGGGTAGTGCGAGTACGGGAGCGTTGTAAAGCAGACGCTTAAGAGTTTGAAAGGCATCCTCTTGTTCGATTCCCCAAACAAAAGTCTTGTCTTTATGCGTTAGAGAGGTGAGAGGAACGGCGATTTTAGAGATATTAGCGATAAATCGGCGGTAATAACCCGCCAATCCGAGAAAAGAACGAACTTCGGACGGCGTTTTTGGTGTAATCCAACTCTTAACTGCTTCAATCTTCGTGGGGTCGACGTGAATACCTTGACTATTGACGATGTGACCGAGGAATTGAACCTCCTCGAGCCAAAATTCACACTTGGAGAACTTGGCGTAGAGGCGATTTCCTTGGAGCAACTCAAGGACCAAACGAAGATGTTGCGCATGTTCGGCCTTCGACTTTGAATAGATAAGGATATCATCGATAAACACGATGACGAAGCGATCAAGAAAGGGTTTACACACGTGATTGATCAAATCCATGAAAACTGCGGGAGCGTTTGTAAGACCAAAAGGCATAACGACGAATTCGTAATGGCCGTAGTGAGTGCGAAAGGAGGTTTTAGGGATATCTTCCTCCTGAATTCACAATTGATGACAACCAGAGCGTAGATCGATCTTAGAAAAACACATAGCGCCTTGTAGTTGATAAAATAAATCGTCGATTCGAGGTAGGGGTAGCGATTCTTGATAGTAAGCTTATTGAGTTCCCTATAATCGATGCACATTCGGAATGATCCATCCTTCTTTTTCATGAAAAGGACAGGTGCTCCCTATGGAGAGGTGCTAGGGCATATGAAGCCTTTATCAAGTAATTCTTGGAGTTCACTAAAAAGTTCACGCATTTCGGATGGTGCGAGGCGATAAGGGGCTTTAGCAACAGGGTTAGCTCCAGGAATGAGGTCGATACGAAAGTCAATATCGCGATTCGGGGGTAGACCAGGTAAATTTTCAGGAAAGACATTAGGAAAACCAAGAACCACAGGTACCTTTTCCATTGTTTTCTTTTCCTTCTCCGCTACTACAATGTTATATAAGTTTCAGTTCCTTCGAAGACACTTTGCCATAGACACAGAGTTGATCACCGTTTGAAAGAGAGAAACATATCATCTTTTCGAAACAAACAACTTCGGCATGATTTTCACGAAGAAAGTCCATGCCTACTATGATATCAAAACTACCAAGCTGCATCGGAATGATATTGATCGGGAAAACGTGATTGTTGAGTTCAAGAGTACAATCACGGAGAATGGAACTGACGGCGATGGTTCTTCCGGTGGCGATTTCTACGTCGAACGTCGTTGGGAGGTTAGCGCGTTTACGGTTTAGGAGCTTTTCGAATTCAAACGACACAAAACAGTTATCGGCTCCAGTATCAAATAAACACGAAACATAAATACCATTAACAAGGAACATACCATTAACAACGTTGTTGTCAGTCTGAGCCTGGCGAACATTGATGTTGAATGTTTTTCCGCGTGTTGCTTGTTGTTGTTGTTACTGCTGCTGCTGCGGCTGTTGTTGTTGCTGCGGTTCTTGTTTCACAACTCGATTTGGGAAGACATTAGCAAAGTGATTAGGGCCACCACATGAGTAGCAGGCGCGTGTATGAGCAGCGGGTGCAGGAGCTGCTTGGTTACCCTGAATAGCGAGAGGTTGAGCTGGTGGTGCTGGAGGAGCTTTGTAACATCCGGCCCCTCTCATCACCAATATTGTCCGCTCTACCCCTGTAGGTCGCCTATTCGTATGGATCTTCACATAATTGTCTTTCCAATCAAGAGTGCAGAATCCTCTTGATCAGAATAAGCAGAAAACGTGTAGGAAACAGAAAACAGCAAGACACTTTCAAACTGGATCTTTATTGATTATCTATCAAAGTGATTACAATCAATCAAGATCCCTAACCACACTCAAATTCGTCCAATCTAGCTCTCACGCATTTCTATGCCTCTCAAATTCTGTTTTGGCTGATTAACATTAACCCTAAAGCCTAACCTTGTTTATATAACACAAGGTTTGCTACTTGGGCTTAGTTAAACATCATGGACTGCGAATTGGACAAGCCCAATTCGCCCCATATCCCAATTCGTTGGGTTTAGTTAGCCCAAACATTACAACTAACTATTACAAAGCTAAACCCGCTAATTGTTTATCGTTTAACTAATTACAAGATATCCAAAGACCAAATCTAAGCTGTTGTCACAAACATGCACCAACAAACTCCCCCTTGACAATAGCTTCATAAAGTAACTTTGTCTTTAGTCATCTTGCAATCTTCATGTATTCTTGCACTGTCTTTGGTCTTTGGATAGCTTCAGCTTCAATAGCTCTGTCAGCAACAGACTCCCCCTAAGCTGATGCATCCAATCACCAAATCTTCAAAAACTTTAGCGTTTGAGTAAACTCCAGTTCAGCATTTGTAAAGTAATCTTCAAACTCTTCAACTTTGTCTGCAATGTAGAAAGGAGGTTCTACCATGCATCCAAACAAACTCTCATCCTTTCAGCAACTCAGCCACAACAACTTCTCAGCAACATACTGCTTCAATCTGTATACTAGAAAACAAACATCTCGAGAAACCATAAGAATTTTTCAACAAAGTTAAATAAATTATTATTATTCAAGAGATAGTTAAACTGTATTACAGATTAAGCATTTTCAACTTATCACCAACACGCAAAACTTTTTTTTTTTTAATCACACACTCTATAACCCGCATGATTTAAAATTTTGAACTCACTTTCCAACACCGTCTCCCCCTATCAGTAACAATTCCTCCAAGAATAACAGTTTTCCGTACGTTAAGAATTTTAAACAGAAAAAGACACTATTTTTGTATTTTTGTATTTTCTGAAAGCAAATAAATACGAAAAGCAATAAACACTCTATTTTTGTGAGAATCACTGGTAAGAAGATCATATCAGCACAATCAAACCGTTTCACACTTGTATAATTCTCTATTTAATTTTTCGTGAAAAGCAGTCCAAGACGATTACCAGTATTTTTATCCACTTAAACAAAATGCATGAACATTTCAAGTACCATTACCATATGATACGTTAAGGTAATTTTATTACTGAAATATTAGCGTGTCCCACTTCAGGATATACCCCCGCGATCAAGGTAAGCACAAAGATTCATCGTAGTAGGTGAGTATACTGATGTCATCCTTTAAGATATCCTGACAGTGCCTAGGTCTGCATATAATCTGTTTTATCATGTTTTGATTGCTTAACTATGAACACCCAAATAAATACTAATCAAATCCTGGAAATATAAACAACACACTCTATCATGCAAGTATCGTCCCTACCACATATTTCACAAGTCCAATCCAGATTTCTGAAATCTTAACTGGGAATAGGTTGAGAAGAGAACAGAATAGATCTTTAGCAGAGATGGTATAATATACAGATCAAATGAGTTTTCTCATTTTGATATAGGTTTATTGGGTTTCTTTTGGGCACTTGAGGGCCTCTTTCGGGTGTATTAGATCTATAGCGCGACAACGTACAGCTAGGTCAGCATGTATCTGGATGCAGCAGAAGCTGTCGTTGCCTAGCACCTCCAGGTCAACATATATCTGGATGCAGCAGAGGAGGTACACGATTTTTTTCAGAGAAGATTTCAGAATCAGATCAAAATTGTGTGTATCGGGACAACATACAGACATTCAAATAGAAATGAGCTAATTCCAAGTGACTTTCTTTCCTGGGGTCATGTACAATTTTAGTTCTGAACAGAAAGACAGTCAAGATATCCCCAGATGAAATAACAGTATAAAGACCCAAAACTTCAGATTTTGGCAATCTATCAACACAAGATTTAAGGTCATTAAACCATACACCACTGATGTGTTCCCCACTCATACACAGTTTATTTAAGTTTATATCACATTGGTAAGTTGATTATTTCATGCTTTTTGCCTACTGGTACATCATATGATGAAGCTGCTATCACACTTAAGCATTTTAATTTCAGTTTCAGTGTGACAGTCTAACTTGCTGATGTACTATCATTTCTCCTTTTTCACACAGTGATAACTCATTTTTGATTTTCTATTTTTTTTATTTTTTTTATTTTTCAAATTTTTTAATGTTTTTGTATTTTTGATTTTTAAGAAAAGCAATAAACTATTTACAAAATTCTTATGAAAAACCAGTTATTCAGGATTCCTCATCCCGTTGAGTTCGACTAAGTGTTCAAAGCGAGCCCTGTCAAAAGCTTTAGTATAAAGATCTGCCAGGTTATCTTCGGTGTCGACTCGATGTAATTCAATTAGTCTCTTTTCAGCACAATCCCGTATAAAATGATGACGTATGTCAATATGTTTTGTGCGACTGTGTTTCACGGGATTATTAGTTATAGAAATTGTGGCATTATTGTCTATCATAATAGGAGTACGAGTGAAATCCAAACCGTAATCGCGCATCTGCTGTTGTATCCAGAGAACCTGAGAGCAGCAGCTACCCGCAGCAATATATTCAGCTTCACACGTAGATGTAGACACACAGGATTGCTTCTTGCATTGCCAAGACACGATCCTGCCTCCTAAGAACTGACAACCACCTGTTGTAGACTTCCTGTTCGACTTGCATCCTCCAAAGTCTGAGTCAGTGTAAGCGACAAAATTCAAATCACTATCAGCTGGATACCACAACTCAAGTTTAGGTTTCCCCTTCAAGTAACGAAGAATACGCTTCACTGCTTTCATGTGTGACTCTTTTGGATTAGCCTGATATCTGGCACACAAGCATACTGCAAACATAATGTCAGGTCTTGAAGCAGTCAAGTACATCAGAGAACCAATCATTGCCCTGTATTGAGTTGGATCAACGTCTTCAGTACTTTCATGATCTGGGCCAAGATTGTGATTTTCACAAATGGGTGTGTTGAAAGTAGAGCAATCATTCATTTTGAACCGACTCAAAATGTCATACACATACTTTGTTTGATGAATAAACATCCCATCCTCCTTCTGTTCAACTTGTAATCCCAGAAAGTAAGACAGCTCACCCATAGCACTCATTTCGAACTTGCTCTTCATCACCTGCTCGAACTCTTTACACATGCTCTCATCTGATGACCCAAAGATGATGTCATCCACGTACACCTGTACTAGCATAAAATCTTCCTTCTTCCTCTTGATGAACAGTGTACTGTCAATCTGACCTCTTTCAAAACCATTCTTAATCAGATGTGTAGACAGTGTCTCGTACCACGCCCTGGGAGCTTGATGTAATCCATACAATGCCTTATCAAGTTTGTACACCCAATCTGGATAATCTGGATCAACGAACCCATCTGGTTGTGAGACATACACCACTTCTTGGACTTTCCCGTAAAGAAATGCACTCTTCACGTCTAGTTGGTAAACTTTAAAGCCCTTGAATGTTGCGAAAGCTAGAAACAAACGAATTGCCTCCAACCTTGCCACTGGTGCAAACACTTCATTGTAATCAATCCCTTCTTGCTGATTGAAACCTTTTACCACCAATCGAGCCTTGTTTCGCGTCACTATCCCTCTGTCATCCTTCTTGCACTTAAACACCCACTTAGTGCCTATCTCTCTTTCGGTCAACCAACTCCCAAACCTTCAACTTAGCAAACTGGGCCAATTCCTCTTGCATAGCTTCAACCCATGAATTGTCTTTAAGAGCCATATGAATGTTCTTCGGCTCCTCTTGGGAAATAAAGCAACTATACAGGCACTCGTTCACTATCCCAGTCTTCTGAATCGACACAAATAAGCTAGAATTTGCTGCTATGCTTCTTCTTGTCTGAACACCTGCATTAGGATCCCCAAGTATCATGTCAACTGGATGATCTCTATTTGCTCGTGTAGTAGCAACAGTACCCACTTCTAAATTATCACCCAGGTTTGATCCAACTTCCCCTTGAATGTTCTGATCCGCAAATGGATTAAAGAAATCCTCCCCCTCAATGGGTTCAGAGTCACTATCACTTGAATCAGGATCAGCAGCCCCTTTGGAAGTTTCCGCAGCATATGTCATATCAACATTCGATCTAGGCATGAACTCGCCTTCATCGTCTCCACCAATCATTGTTTGAATCAACTGAGAATCATCTGCATTTGGAAACTCAGGAATATTAAATGATTTAAAAGTGCTTTCATAATCATATAATATAGCTGGACCACTCGTTGATTGTTGAGGTTTGTATGAAGTAATTTCAACATTAAAGACAACCTCAATTTTACCAGTTTTTAGATTAAAAACCCTTTTATTCGGTGTGCCAGGCACATAGCCTAGAAAGTAGCCATCGTCAGCCACCTCACCGAATTTTTGCTTATCTTTATTTCGCACAATGGTGCAGGGTAATCCAAATGGTTCAAAGCCTTCTAAGTTTGGTTTCTTGTTAAACATTAATTCATGACAAGTTTTATTAAAACGTTTAACAATCAAAACTTTGTTTAGGACGTAGCAAGCTGTGTTCACAGCTTCTCCCCAAAAAAGAACTGGTAGCTTTGAATCTGAAAGCATCGTCCTAGCGGCTTCAATCAACGTCCTGTTTTTCCTCTCAGCAACTCCATTTTGTTGAGGTGTATAAGGAGCAGAATATTGATGTTCAATTCCTTTTCGAAGACAGTAGAGATCCAGAAATCTATTCTTGAACTCCGTGCCATTATCACTCCTTATCCTCTTGATCCTTGCATCATGGACGTTTTCCAATTTTGTAAAAAGATCTATCAGCATCTCCGCCGTCTCATCTTTTGTACCTAAAAAGAAAACCCATGAATAACGTGAGTAATCATCAGTGACAACTAAACAATAGTACTTTCCACCTATGCTCCTTACATTCACTGGACCGAATAAATCCATGTGAAGTAATTCATATGGGGCATCTATGGAATTTACTGTTTTAGACTTATGAGGTTTCTTATGTTGTTTTCCCTTTTGACATGGAAGACATTTATCTTCCACGTGAAACCTCTGCATTGGAACCCCTTTCACTAGGTCATTTTTAACAAGGTAATTCATTTTTCGATAGTGAATATGGGCCATGCGTCTGTGCCACAACATCGATTCAGCTTCAGATGCTTTTGATAGTAAACACGCCACCACAGCAGTTGGATCCTTAGCACCCATGTCCATGACATAAGTGTCATTTCTCCTTGGCGCTCGCATCACTATCCAATCGTCCGGAATCTTCAAACCTGGTTTCAACACTAATGCTTCATTCTTGGTAAAATGGACCGAGTGACCCTTGTCGCAGACTTGTGACACGCTCATCAGATTGTGTTTAAGCTGCTCCACATAGTTCACTTTGTCCAGTGTGATCTTCCCATTGGTCACCTTTCCTCTTCCTGTAATTCTACCACCTTTAGCACCCGCAAAATTCACCTTTCCACCATCATAATCTTCAAATTCAGTTAACAATCTCGCATCCCCCGTCATGTGCCTGGAGCAGCCACTATCAACATACCATAAGTTGATAATCCTCCTTAGCAGCTCCTGCACACACCAACCAAGAAATTAGTTAGATTGGGGGACCCAAGCCTTAATGGTCTTGGGTCGTCCAAATTCACCAACTACTGGAACATCCATCCAATATCCATTACTCCTAACTGGAGTCTTGGATCTCAGACCTGTTGATGGAATTTGATTTTGATTTCCACTAGGTCTTTGGTCCTGGGGGTTCCTATACGTGTTTGGACTATTTGACCTTTGGAAATTTTGATTTTGGTACCTTGAATTTTGATTCCAAGAAGCATTATTGTTGTAATTTCTAAAGCCATTGTTATAAAAAGTTCGACCACCATCATTTTGGTATCGATTTTGATATTGACCTTGACTTCTGAAATTATTTGAATTTCCATTAAAATTGTTCATTCTAGGTGAACTGCTTCTAGGTCTCTCGTATCTGCCTGGTGGAGATCGAGGCTGAAATCTTGGTTGTTTTCTTTGAAAACGAGGAACTTGTGGAGTTCCTTTTTCAGCCTTATCTTCACCAACAGCAACATTTTCTGGTTGCTTATGGGCAGATTTCTTTGGAGAATTTGCAACTTTCTCCTGTTTAGCACCACTATTCTCTGGTGACTTCTCTCTCTTCCTCTCACTCACTTGTGCTTCACTCTTTTTGTTAGGACAGCAGCTAGCTACATGTCCCTTGGTGTGACATTTGAAGCACGATCTCTTTTTCGAAGACTTCTTTTCTGAAGCCTTAGAACTAGATTCGGGTTTTTCTTCTGATGATGCCTTAGAAGGATTTGGTTCAGTTTGCTTAGTTTCAGAATTTTCTTTGTTCTTATTTTTAGCAAACTCTACATTAGATTCGTTTTCAATAACAGCTGTTTCATCTTTCATGTCACTTCCTTGAACAAAATTAACACTTTTAACAAAAGTTGGATTTTTATTCTTAGGATGTGATGTGTTCTTTTTCAAAACAGGTTTGCTGTTATTATCCTTCTTAGCATCAGCATTTTCAAAATCATTTCCTTGACGTGACGTGGAACTACTTGGTGATGTTGACCCAAAGTCCATGAGATCATCTTCATCAGGCAAGAAAGAATAGTCATGACTAACAGGAGGTGGAACTTCATTGAAACCATGAAATCCCACACTGGTTTTGTCATTACTTTTCTTCAAGCCACCCATCATATGTTTCATAACAAAAGTAGAGTCTCTGAATTGACCTAATTTCTTTTCAAGTTCAACAATTTTGAGTTGTGCATCTAACAACTCTTTGCATTTATCAGAAATCTCTTTTGTTTTCTCAGCCATCATTTCATGAGCTAAGTCTATGACTTGAAGTTTTTCATTTAATTTGCAGGTTACCGCTTCAATTTTACTTTCATAACCTTTTATCTTCTTCAAGTATGATGATTCATTTCTTTTAGCAAAAAAGTTTGCTTCTTTTATGGTAGACATCTCGCCCACCAGACTTTGGTTTTGTGTGGACAACCTGTCAACTTCACCCTGTAATTCACGACATTTTAAACACACAGAATTAGACTTTACCTCTCCTGTTTGTTTATCAAGGTTGGCCATTAGAGCCGCAAGCTGAGCTTCCATTCTTTTATATTTTGCTTCCTTTTCTTCAGCTTCCTTTTGATGGTCAGACTTTTGCTTTTCCTCTTCAACATCTTTTGTCTGATCACCCTTCTCTTCTTCAGCTTTATTCTCTATCTTGACCTCTGCCTCAGCATCCACTTTTGCTTCAGCATCTCCCACAGTAGCTTCACCATCATCAACTGGAGTTATCTCTGCCATGAATGCCTGTGTGACATTGTAATCTTTTTCCAAGTGAATACTCCAGTCATATGAACCTTCTCTAGCAGTAGAGATCAGCGCTCTTGAGTTAGAGTTGTTTGATGCATTCCTATTGTTTGAACTCTGACTCGAAGTCTCCTGCTTTTGTTTTTGACATTCCCTAGCAAAATGCCCATAACTTTGACAGTTGAAGCATCTCACTTTGGTCTTGTCGAAACCAACCGTCTTTCCTATAAACTTCCTGCCTGTTCGGTTCATAAATCTCTTCACTCTTCTAGTAATCATGGCCATTTGCCACTGCAAATCCATATCTTCAAGATCATCAGGGTCAATCTGATCATAATCTTCATCCAAAGTGGCAGGATCAGATATCTTCCCCTGAATGTAGTTCTCATAAGAAGCAACAAATGAAGCAAGTAGAGCAAGATGCTCTTCAGCAGACTTCACACTCATTGGCATTGACTTAACACCACTACTCTGCTTCGAAGCTGGTGTTCTTTTGGCTCCTGTTGATCCTCCTGAAGCAGCTACAAAACATACATCACCATCTTCATTCACCGTGACCTGCTCATTCTCACACGAAAGAAAAGCAGTAGCAGAGTCGCTAGAAGCGTTGTGAGATGAAGAAGGTGCAAGCCCATTGTAAATCGTTGGATCTTGAACCTGATCATATCCAGTGTCTTTCTTCTTCATACTGAGCTCATAAGCTCTCAGCTTGCCAACTACTTCTTCCAGCTCCTTTGTCTCGTAATCTGCCTCACCCTTGATCATGAGAGTGTAGATATCCCACTTGGTAGGTAAGGCATCTAGCAGCTTGTCATTCTTTTCAACGTCAGTATAGCAATCAATCTTATAGTTTTCCATTTCTGACATCAGATGATAGTAACGAGTGATGATGTCCTCAAGTGACTCATGCTTCATGTGCTTGAAAATAGCAAACTGCTTCTTTAGTAGATCAATCTTGTTTTTCTTAACATCTGCATTTCCTGCATATCGTTTTTCTAATGCATCCCACATATCTTTTGAATTTGTGTACTTTGTGAATGTATGCTTGATGCTATCAGGTAACGACATTTTAATTGCAGCCAATGCTCTCTTTTCAGCCTCATACATCTTTTTATCATTCTCTTCCATGTTCACATAGGCAGTTCTACGTGGTCTGCCCTTAAAGTCGTGAGTAGGGTTTGTGTACCTGGTGTGTGTAAAATGCAACATATAAATTACATCAAATAAGACATAAAACTAACCCTTTTTTAGTACTAATATTGGAAAAAGAGTGTTTTTGTCTTCCTTTTGTATTTTCAGGATTAAATGAGCTCAAAAACACAAAAGAAGCAAAAAGACAGCTAATCCAACATAAATACAAGAAAAGGAACATTAGTGGACTGCCCGAACCCTCAACGGCACCTTCCAAAGCAAAATAGAGAAAACAGAAGACTGAACACGCCCCGTGCTCAGCCAGCACGGGGCCGTGCCCAAGAAGCAGCAGAAAAGACAAACCTATAGAAGCTTCTATTGCCCATCACGGGGCCGTGCTCAGCGGACACGGGGGCGTGTCGAAAGTACAGCAGGCGCATTTATTGTAATTGCGAATTACAATTAATGAGGAGAGAGAGTGTCAGACGGACACGGGGCCGTGCCCAGCGGACACGGGGCCGTGTCCAGCTCTCTGTTCAGCCTATAAATAGGAGTGCTTGGATTCACTTCATCTCATCCCTTGGCACACCACCTCTCTCACACTTCATCCACCACCCACCACCATCACAACACCATCATCCACCACCATCATCCATTGTCCATCATAGAGTGTGTGAGTCGTCTCGGGATCCAAGATTGATCGTAAGAGTTCTTGACAATCAAGGCCATGTTTGCCTAAGTCTCTTACATCACTTGGTGAAGACAAAGTGTCGAGTATAATACTTTTTATTTCTAATCTTTTGCACTTTTTATTTGGTTTTGTATTAATGACTTTAATAACTAGTTACTTATGTTGAAGGTGATCTTTCCTTATCGTTTGTCCGTGGTGTCTTGGCATTATTTTACTGTCTATATAAAATAAAGGATTTTCACCATTCATATCTCCACGGTCTATATGGAGGTATGTTGGCTACCTGGTAGGGGGTTAAGGGAACGGTTTGGTAAAGGTCTTGCCATTGTTCAGCGTTTAGAGGTCCTGCAATGGACCTGGGTCAAATTTAGTAGGACCTCCTTCAATACTTCACGGTATTGGATGGCGGGGGTCCAAACTCTTTGATCCCCTCATAAGTTAACTACTATTAATACTATAACCCGGCTATTTAGGACTGTATCCCAGCTGACTCAGACTACTTAGCCGAGGGTAACGTCACCGCCAAAAGCGGGGCCTACCACAATACTGCATTAATAACTTAATTCATTATCTTCCAATAATCCACCCCTTTAGGATTGTATCCCTGCTGACTCAAACTACTGGGGTGAGGGTAACGCCACCTTCAAAAGAGGGGCCTACTACAATAACTAAGATAATCTCTTAATTATGTGCAAAAGTGCGGAAATAATCAAAGGTTATACTAGATACGAGTCGGAACCAAGTGATTCATCTTGTCTATCTGTTTTTATTTTTATTTTTATTTTCAGCATTTTAGTTAGTTTTATTTTTCTTAGTTTAAAACATTTTTTCTAAACTTTTATTTTGGTTAGACGTTGAGAATAAACCGGTACTAAAAGCTCTTGTGTCCTTGGACGACCTCGGTATCTTACCAACGCTATACTACACTCAACGATGGGTGCACTTGCCCATATGTGTGTTTAGTGTTAGTGAAATATCGTGTTTTATAAATTTAAAACTTGGCTAAAATAAGTGTTAAAAAGGGCTTAAAATATACACCTAATATATACGACACTTACCGCACATCAAGTTTTTGGCGCCGCTGCCGGGGACACAAGGATTTTGAGAAAGTTTAAAATCGACGGCCTAATCAGTTTTTCAAAACCTTTTTAAAACGCGCGCACATTTTTCTGCATTTTAGTTTAGTTTGCATTTACAGTAGCCTGAACACGGGGCCGTGCTCATTGAACACGCCCCCGTGCTGCATATTTTTAGTTAGATACCCAGATACAGAGTCTGAACACGGGGCCGTGCTCGCTTAACACGCCCCCGTGCTCAACGTGACCAGTAACTTTAATTAAAACGCCCAGATACAGATCCTGTACACGGGGCCGTGTTCACCAGACACGGGGCCGTGTCCAGCCTTCTGTTTCAATCTTTGTTTCATTTTCTGGTCCCGAGACTCAGTTGTGGTCTGCTGAGTGATTCTTATGGATCAATACTCAGGAGGTTATAACTACACCTATGATGAGGATGATTATAGGGGTAATTATTGCACAAATTGTCGTAATACACGTTCGATTCAAAATAATCACTCGTATCAACCATCCAATTCATACACTTACTATGAGGATCCCAGGTACGAGCCATCAACTTCATACACATCCTATGAAGACCAAAGGTATGAACCTCCTCCCTCATACTCGTATTTTGATGAACCAAGGTATGAGCCTTCTTACTCATACTTTGAGGAACCAAGATATGAGCAACCACCTTCATATGCTTATTATGAGGAACCTTGGCGTGAACAACCCACCTCATATGAGTATTATGAAGAACAAAATTACGAACCTTATCCATCATATGCTCACAATGAAGGACCATGGTGTGAACCGTCAACTTCATATGGGTATTATGAGGAACAAAGGGTCGAACAACCGGATTCAAGCTTAGAGAATAATGATTCTTTTTCTATAACCGAAGTGACCGATAGGATATTAGAACACATTAGAGTTATCGATCGATGTATAAAAGAAGCTCGCGCAAGGGAAAAGGAGTCCCGCACAAGAGAAGAATTAAAAAAAGAAGAGATAACTAAAAATGAAAAAAATGGAAGAACAAATAAGTGAAAAACCAACACATGAGCTAAGCAACGAAAAAGGTGAGTCCAATAACGTTAAAATCCAAGAAGAGTCTAATTTTGAAGAAATTAATCTCTTGACACCTTCTTTCGAAAATCATTGTTTAGTACCCACTCATGCTAAGTTTTTAAAAGAGTTAAACACTAACACTAAAATTGACGAAACGGTAAGTGTTAAGCTAACTAATGATCAAACTTCACTAATAAAAGAAGACCCATTTGAAATTAACCTCACACCGGTTCCATGTTTCTTTCAAAATTCGTTTATTAGTAATGTCACAATCGATAAAGATCTTTGTGTTAACATAATGCCTAACTACCTTTTCGAAAAATTAAGTATTAGTGATTTTTCTCCACTACAAATACCCATTTTTCTATCCAATCGGAAAGTAAAAAAATCAATCGGTATAGTTGAAGATGTCTTGGTTCAAACAAATCAAATGGTAATCCCAACCGACTTTGTCATCCTCGATGACGCTCCTCTTGTGTTGGGACGACCATTTGTAAAAACTTACGAAGCTTTGAAAAACCGGAAGTTCAACAATTTACCTCTTCAATTAGGGGCATTTAAAAGAAGTGTCGATCTCGAACGATCAATGAAATATCCTTTCGGCAATAATGACCCCCTAATTGAAGATGAAGATGAACCACCCGATACAAGTGAAGAAATTGACCACTTTGTTGAAGAAGAGGTCGCCATAGAACAAACTTTTAAAGTTCTTGATCGAAACGAGCAACCAAATAAGGAGTCTCCTAAAGACCCACCACTTGAGCTCAAAGAACTTCCAAAAGGTTTGGAATATGCTTTTCTAGACAAAGATGGTAAGTTACCTGTAATTATTTCGTCTAAATTAGATAACCTAGAAAAAGAAAAACTAATTAGTCTTTTGAAAAAACACAAAAATGCAATAGCTTGGAAACTTGTTGACATAAAAGGAATTAGTCCTTCTATGTGCACACACAAAATTTTGATGAATGATGACTACAAATCGGTCATACAACCACAACGGCGAGTAAATCCAAATGTTCAAGAAGTGGTTAAAAACGAAGTAATCAAATTACTTGACGCCGGACTTATCTATCCTATTTTCGATAGTCCTTGGGTAAGTCCCGTCCAAGTAGTTCCAAAGAAAGGAGGTATGACGGTAATTACTAACGAAAAGAATGAATTAATACCAACAAGAACCGTCACAGGATGGAGAGTATGTATAGATTATAGACGATTAAATGAAGCAACAAGAAAGGATCATTTTCCTTTACCCTTCATTGATCAAATGTTAGAAAGATTATCCGGTCATAAATTTTACTGTTTCTTGGATGGTTTTTCAGGTTACTTTCAAATCCCGATAGCACCCGAAGACCAAGAAAAGACAACTTTCACATGTCCCTATGGAACTTTTGCTTATCGACGCATGCCGTTCGGTCTATGTAATGCCCCCGCAACATTCCAACGTTGCATGGTAGCCATTTTCCATGATATGATAGAAAAGACAATGGAAGTCTTCATGGACGACTTTTCTATCTTTGGGGATTCATACGACCAATGCCTCGATAACCTTGAACGAATGCTATCCCGATGTGAGGAAACTAACCTCGCCCTTAATTGGGAAAAATGCCATTTCATGGTAACAGAGGGAATAGTACTCGGTCACAAAATCTCAAGCGAAGGAATGAAGGTGGATCGAGCCAAAATAGATACCATTTCTAGATTACCTCCTCCATCCTCCGTGAGAGCTATTAGAAGTTTCCTAGGGCATGCCGGATTTTACAGACGGTTTATCAAAGACTTTTCAAAGATTTCAAGGCCTCTAACAAAACTACTTGAAAAAGATGCTCCTTTCATCTTTGACAAGGATTGCAATCAAGCATTTCTAACCCTAAAGGAAATGCTAGTCAATGCACCTATTATGATAGCACCTGATTGGAAATTTCCTTTCGAAATCATGTGTGATGCTAGTGACTTTGCAGTTGGAGCTGTCTTGGGACAGAGAAAAGAAAAGCATTTCCACCCAATCTATTATGCTAGTAAAACACTTAACGATGCACAAGAAAATTACACAACAACTGAAAAAGAGTTACTAGCTGTGGTGTTTGCTTTTGATAAATTTCGTTCTTATCTTGTTCTTTCTAAAACTATAGTCTATACAGACCATGCAGCCATTCGATATCTATTATGCTAGTAAAACCACGTTTGATTAGGTGGATTCTACTCCTCCAAGAATTCGACATTGAAATCAAAGACAAAAGAGGAGCAGAAAATACCGCAGCAGATCATCTTTCACGCTTAGAAGACCCAGCTTTGGAGGCAGCCAGGGACGAGCAAATCAACGAAAAATTTCCAACTGAATCCCTGGAAATGGTGGAATTTAAGGAAGAACCATGGTACGCCGACTTTGCTAACTACCTAGCTAGCGGAATAGTCGCAAAAGGATGGCCACATCATCAAAGAAAAAAATTCTTTGCCAATGTGAAACACTATTTTTGGGAAGATCCATATCTTTTCAAAATGTGTGCCGACCAACTCGTCAGACGATGCGTACATGGTAGTGAAGCACGAAGAATTCTCCGCCATTGTCACGAAGGTCCTTACGGAGGACATCATGGTGCTGCCAGTACCGCACGAAAGGTATTTGATTCAGGATTTTATTGGCCAACCATTTACAAAGATGCTCAAAATCTTGTAAAGACATGTGATGCTTGCCAAAGAACAGGTAATATTTCTTCCAAAAATGAAATGCCACAAAATGGCATTCTTGTTTGTGAAATTTTTGATGTATGGGGACTCGACTTTATGGGACCTTTCCCACCATCGAAAGGAAACAAATACATACTTGTGGCAGTAGATTGCTTGTCTAAATGGGCCGAGGCCGAGGCACTTCCAACAAATGATGGAAGAGTAGTGGTAAGATTTCTGAAAAAATTATTCTCTCGTTTTGGCACACCTAAAGCTTTGATAAGTGATAGAGGTACCCATTTTTGTAACCATCAACTTGAAAAAATTTTAACAAGATATGGGGTCTATCACCGGGTTTCAACAGCTTATCACCCTCAAACAAACGGACAAGCCGAAGTAACCAATAGAGGGTTAAAACGAATACTCGAAAAAACCGTAGGGTTAAATAGAAAGGAATGGGCTGATAAATTAGATGATGCTTTATGGGCTTTTCGAACTGCTTATAAAACAACGATAGGTACAACCCCATATAAGCTAGTCTATGGAAAAGGTTGTCACTTGCCAGTAGAAATTGCACACAAAGCTTACTGGGCAATCAAAAATGTAAACTTAGATCTAGAATTTGCTGGTAAAAATCGATTTTGTCAAATAAATGAATTAGACGAGCTTAGGAATTATGCATACTCAAACTCTGAAATTTATAAGGAAAGAATGAAAAATTGGCATGACAAACATATTAAACCTAATGAATTTCGGGTAGGAGATTTAGTTCTTTTGTTTAATTCACGACTTCGATTGTTTCCTGGTAAATTAAAGTCTAGGTGGTCAGGACCTTTTTCTGTCACCCATATTTTTCCACACGGTGCAGTAGAAATTAAACCTCGAAATGGGCCACCATTTAAAGTCAATGGCCAACGGCTGAAACTCTATCAAGAATTTATTGAGGATGAGGAAGAAGAGATCTTGCTTCAAACCGTGGAAGAATAAAAACATCATGCCTGGTAAGTTACGAACGATTGAGGCGGAAAAATAAAGCGGTAAGTTTTCTAAACCATAGCTTATGGGAAAAAAGGGGCACTCACACGCGCACGAAAAAAAAAAAAAAAAAAAGCTCGGCACGAGGCCGTGTCCGCTGGACACGGGGCCGTGTTCGCGCTGCAGACGGGATAAAACCCCTTTTTCAAAACAGTTTCTTCATTCCACACGCCCCGTTTCCCCACAAAAGCTCTGGTTCCAGGCGATTTTTCGTGGAATTCCAACGTCTCTTACCGATCTAACAACGTCAAGGTATGATTCTATCACTCTTAGTAGTTAGATTAGTTACTTGCATGTAGTTAATACACCACAAATTTGGGGAAAAATCTAGGGTTCTTGATGTTCATCCGGATCGAACCTAAAATTTTTGCCTAAATCTGCTTGCATTTAGTTAGATTAGTGTTAGGGGAAGTAAATAAACTTAGATTGTTCATAGATTCACCCGATTTCTTACAAAAACCCCAAAACCCTTGTTCTTGAACCGAAAAAGACAAAATTGATAGGGTAAACGGGATATTTTGGGAAAAACGGTGTTTAGGGTTTCATTTTCGGGGGAAACCGCACCTATTGGACCAAAAATTTTCAAGTTTTCGAAACCGGGTCGAAAATTGAAGTTTTTGAGTAACAGACCTCTGAACACGGGGTCGTGTCCGCTGGACACGGGGGCGTGTCCAGCCCGCTGTTTGCAGTTTTGTCCGAAAACACTTCTGTTTCGTACTAATTTTTTGGTATTCTTTCAGATGGCCAAGTTCACAAGGTTCAATGCAAGTGAGCTTGATGCAAGGGCAAGGTATGAGGTTCTTCAAACAAGACCCGAAGAGTACCCCAGGAGAGCTTGCACGGAGCTGTTAACCTTGGTAAACCAGCTGCACCGATTCAACAACATTGTTACGGGACCACTAGCTGTTGCATTAAACACTAGGCTTCAATCAGTACACCAATGTACCATGGAGTTCTACAGTACCTTCAACTTCGATTCAAGGTGTGACCCATTTGACAATACTGGGGTTGTATTTCGGTGTGGAGGAACAATGTACTCGATCTCCATGGCACAGTTTGGAGCCATAATAGGTCTATATCAAGAAGAGGAATCGGGAAACGAAGAAAATACCGGGGGATTACGAGACTTGGAGGTGAATGAAAGACAAGCCGCATGGGCTCAAATCGGTGAAGGAATCTACGACCCTCGTAGCACCAAGAGTACAAAGCTGAGGGATCCGCTCTATCGCTACATCCACAGGATCCTCACGTACTCTCTGAACCAACGACATGACAGTAGTGGTGTTGTAGGGTTGAAAGATTTGGTTGTCCTCCACTGTATCCACAACCAAAAGCCTCTTGATGTTCCGTATCTCCTGTTGAAAAACATGCATCTCAACCGCCTTGCTCGAGCTCCAACGCCTATCTTCTACGGAGGATGGGTGTACCGTCTTTTTAAGCATTACACGCGCCTTTGAAAGAAGCCCATGGTCGGGACGAGTTGACTACCACATTTTCCGAGCCATGAACTTACTCTATGAGGCGGAAGACGGAACAGTGAGTTTCCAAAGAACGCAAGGCTATGCATGGAACCCACAGGAGGCCCTAGTTCTTCACGCACCACCTCCCCACCACCAGTATCCACCCCATGGTGATCCGGGTCAATCCTCCTCACAAGGAGGCGGTTTTCCTAATTTTCAAAGCTTACATGATCTTATGCAGGAAAACCTCATGTGCACCAGGAACGCCTACAACCTCGCCAACAACACATACCAACGGGTCGGAGCTATTGAACGCAACATCAACGATATACGAGACGATATCGGCAGCATCCAGGAGTACATGGCGGGGCATGGGGATGGAGGTGATGATAGCGATGAAGATATGGATTAGAGGGTTTGGAGGAGCAGGAGCGGGTTGATGGCGAGCCCACAGGTTTAAGTCCCTTTTATCTATCGAACGATTGGTGGCCTGCGAGCCAGAAGTTGAACAATTTACTTTCCTTAAACACTTTTATTTTCCGTTTTTATTTTTCTTTTACTTTATGCTTGGAATAATTAACTTTGGTAATGTAGGATGTTTGTATTGCTTGGTGTGGCATTAAGTGTTGAAACAGGTACAACCCAAGGCTTGGGGTGTTAAGCCTCAGCACTTATAGGGCTAGGATGGAAAAACCGGAGGAAGAAACCTGTTTTTCAGGCTTTCAGACTGTCCACACGGGGACGTGTCCAGCCAACACGCCCCCGTGCTCACCTCCCAGACCTGCTGTTTGGCTTCTGTTCAACAGAATTTTGTCAGACACGTGGCCGTGTTCAGTGAACACGGGGCCGTGTCCACCTTCTGTAAGTTCTTGTTACTGGCACCTGAACACGGGGTCGTGCCCACTCAACACGGGGCCGTGTTCAGTGCCCAGTAACACAAATTTTTGCTTTTTAAACACTATTTTACACATCTAATCAACCTAAAAATTTATTTTTGGGACACATTGAGGACAATGTGTAATTTAAGTGTGGGGGGATGCTAAAACCTTGAATTTTGCAAGTCCTAAATACAAGCCTTACACAAAACTCTATTGGAACCGCTAATCACCCCAAATGTTTTTTCAAAAATTTCATTTTTTTACTTGTCTAGGTTTAACTCGGGAAATTCAAGTTCTCAAAAAGGTTATATTTTTACAAATTTACAACCGATAGCGTAGTGATAAAAAGAACCAACATAAGAAAATTATGAAAAGGCATGACAAACTTATTTAAAATTTGATTATATATACTTGGTCACATAAAAACCCATTCCCACAAAAGTGAGTTTTGAGCCTTTATTGAGCACACAATTACATATCATTTGACTAAATGCTCATTTTTCGTTTCTTGTGTGAATAGCTGCTTGGTTCTTACGACTCTAGAACTTGCCATGACAATACATTCCCGGTCCTTATCAACTTAAACCCGAGTAAGTAAATGATGGAGGCATTAGGACTAACCTTTTTCATTTCTACACCATTATTTTTCTTTTTCTTTTACCACCTACCCAAAAATCCCCCTAGTTAGCCCCTTTGAGCCTAAACCTTTTCGTTTCATCACCCAAAAAAAAAAAACCCTTTCATCCACTAAAACCTTTTTCATTTTTTTTAGCCCTTTATTTTAGTAACAAGTTCGGTTCTTCGTGAAAAAAAAATATATATATATATATATATATATATGTATTTTGATAATGATGAAGCAAAAAAGAAAATAAACAAACAAAGTAATCAAAAATAACTTTGTTTGAATAAAAGCTTCATCAAAAATAAAAAGTTGCAAAAATACGAAAACCGACACTTGTTACGCTTTTAGCCCTTTTTCTACTAACCACTAACCCAACCACCTACCTTTAACCCTAGCCAACCCTTAACCCACAAAGTCCTCTTGATATCTACAAAGGTATAAAAGTTAAAAAGGAGGAGGATTGATTTCTTGGCAAGCCTATGGTAGGAATAAGTTCCGTGCCGCTCTCGAGTGATTCACTAAAAATACACTTTCGGCCGAGTGTGAGTGATTTCTCCGCGAGGTATGTGAACTTGTATATAAATGGAATTTTAAAAAGGCATGTTATGCCCAAATAAGTAATTTCTTTTATGGACAGTTCTAAATAAATCATTACGAATAGGAGTGTAAATAAATAAAAATAAAACCCAAAAAGATCTTGGAAATCCCGACACTCTACGACAAGCCCAAAACCTTCTCTTCTACCTATTCCATTTGGGAGTGTAAGCCACATATTAAAGAGTTTTGCTTGAGGACAAGCAAAAGTTCAAGTGTGGGGGTATTTGATGTGTGTAAAATGCAACATATAAATTACATCAAATAAGACATAAAACTAACCCTTTTTAGTACTAACATTGGAAAAAGAGTGTTTTTGTCTTCCTTTTGTATTTTCAGGATTAAATGAGCTCAAAAACACAAAAGAAGCAAAAAGACAGCTAAATCCAACATAAATACAAGAAAAGGAACATTAGTGGACTGCCCGAACCCTCAACGGCACCTTCCAAAGCAAAATAGAGAAAACAGAAGACTGAACACGCCCCGTGCTCAGCCAGCACGGGGCCGTGCCCAAGAAGCAGCAGAAAAGACAAACCTATAGAAGCTTCTATTGCCCATCACGGGGCCGTGCTCAGCGGACACGGGGGCGTGTCGAAAGTACAGCAGGCGCATTTATTGTAATTGCGAATTACAATTAATGAGGAGAGAGAGTGTCAGACGGACACGGGGCCGTGCCCAGCGGACACGGGGCCGTGTCCAGCTCTCTGTTCAGCCTATAAATAGGAGTGCTTGGATTCACTTCATCTCATCCCTTGGCACACCACCTCTCTCACACTTCATCCACCACCCACCACCATCACAACACCATCATCCACCACCATCATCCATTGTCCATCATAGAGTGTGTGAGTCGTCTCGGGATCCAAGATTGATCGTAAGAGTTCTTGACAATCAAGGCCATGTTTGCCTAAGTCTCTTACATCACTTGGTGAAGACAAAGTGTCGAGTATAATACTTTTTATTTCTAATCTTTTGCACTTTTTATTTGGTTTTGTATTAATGACTTTAATAACTAGTTACTTATGTTGAAGGTGATCTTTCCTTATCGTTTGTCCGTGGTGTCTTGGCATTATTTTACTGTCTATATAAAATAAAGGATTTTCACCATTCATATCTCCACGGTCTATATGGAGGTATGTTGGCTACCTGGTAGGGGGTTAAGGGAACGGTTTGGTAAAGGTCTTGCCATTGTTCAGCGTTTAGAGGTCCTGCAATGGACCTGGGTCAAATTTAGTAGGACCTCCTTCAATACTTCACGGTATTGGATGGCGGGGGTCCAAACTCTTTGATCCCCTCATAAGTTAACTACTATTAATACTATAACCCGGCTATTTAGGACTGTATCCCTGCTGACTCAGACTACTTAGCCGAGGGTAACGTCACCGCCAAAAGCGGGGCCTACCACAATACTGCATTAATAACTTAATTCATTATCTTCCAATAATCCACCCCTTTAGGATTGTATCTCTGCTGACTCAAACTACTGGGGTGAGGGTAACGTCACCTTCAAAAGAGGGGCCTACTACAATAACTAAGATAATCTCTTAATTATGTGCAAAAGTGCGGAAATAATCAAAGGTTATACTAGATACGAGTCGGAACCAAGTGATTCATCTTGTCTATCTGTTTTTATTTTTATTTTTATTTTCAGCATTTTAGTTAGTTTTATTTTTCTTAGTTTAAAACATTTTTTCTAAACTTTTATTTTGGTTAGACGTTGAGGATAAACCGGTACTAAAAGCTCTTGTGTCCTTGGACGACCTCGGTATCTTACCAACGCTATACTACACTCAACGATGGGTGCACTTGCCCATATGTGTGTTTAGTGTTAGTGAAATATCGTGTTTTATAAATTTAAAACTTGGCTAAAATAAGTGTTAAAAAGGGCTTAAAATATACACCTAATATATACGACACTTACCGCACATCAGTACCCGTCTTCATTACATATCCACATGCGCATGTCTTGATATTCAATGAAGGATTGGAAACGATCCTTCCATGTCAAGTAATTTTCCACCTTCATCATCTTAGGTGGTTTGTTGGTAGTGCCAACCTCATGCTCCATTCTCAACAGCTCATTCAAACTAGACATGTTCGACATTTTTAACGTAACAGACTGATAAAACCGTACAAAATTTTTCCAGAAACAGTGGTTACCAAATTACACCGTTAGAATCGTCTCGAAAAGACGAATCCAATGATATCTAATGTCGAAAACCGAAATCGGGATTTTCCAAAGTCTTTTTTTACCCTAAAAATCCAAGGAATCTAACGGTCCAAACGGTTCTGTCAAACGAGCTACGGATCACTTTCTATTTGCAAAACAGTCAAATTTTCTCGACGCTTGCCAACGAAAATTCCAGCCCTTAATTATCCTGTTAAATTCGCTGGTTTTGATGTTAATTTCGCTGGCCTTTTGCACTGTTAATTTCGCTGATAATTATGCTGTGAATTTCGCTGATATAGTTCGCTGAACAGACAGGTCAATTTCGCTGGCTATTTCGCTATTACGACGACCAGTAAAGTCGCCGAAAACCGTAATAATTTCGCTGTGGAAAATTATACGGTTACCAAAGTCGCCTTTGGATTTAACTTCGCTGATAAATATGCTGGTCTCAGTTAATTTCGCAGGTCTAACAAATTCGTTGGTTCTGAAAATTGGAAACTTAATATTTTCGAAATTCTGAAGATTCTCCAACACAAGTCTGCAAAATCAAAATAGCAAATCAGCAAGCTTTTTACGAAATTCTTATTAACTTAATGAAGAACACGAAGAACAGTCTTCGAATTCCAGCCAAATACTCGTCAAAATCCAACAGAAATCGTCCCGAAAACCTGCAAATCAGCAAAACTCAACAAACAAACTGATCAACCACAAACAAATTCGCTGAAAATTATCAAAACTCAAGAAACTTCGAAACCCTAATTTCAGGTTTAAAAAATTTCGAAAATTTTAACCAACTTCCTGTTTCTCCAAGAACAATTCTGAACCGAGCCTCCAAGAGCCTAATGCTCTGATACCAATTGTAGGTCCCCTATTCGTATGGATCTTCACAGAATTGTCTTTCCAATCAAGAGTGCGGAATCCTCTTGATCAGAATAAGCAGAAAACGTGTAGGAAACAGAAAACAGCAAGACGATCTTTATTGATTATCTATCAAAGTGATTACAATCAATCAAGATCCCTAACCACACTCAAATTCGTCCAAGCTAGCTCTCACGCATTTCTATGCCTCTCAAATTCTGTTTTGGCTGATTAACATTAACCCTAAAGCCTAACCTTGTTTATATAACACAAGGTTTGCTACTTGGGCTTAGTTAAACATCATGGACTGCGAATTGGACAAGCCCAATTCGCCCCATATCCCAATTCGTTGGGTTTAGTTAGCCCAAACATTACAACTAACTATTATAAAGCTAAACCCGCTAACTGTTTATCGTTTAACTAATTACAAGATATCCAAAGACCAAATCTAAGCTGTTGTCACAAACATGCACCAACAACCCCCGATGGGTTGCCCATCCAGGAACTCACGGATTTGTTTTTGGTTGCTCCTGTGGAGACTTCCCAGGAGGTCACCCATCCTGGTACTACTTCCACCTGAGCACGCTTAACTGTGGAGTTTTCATGTGCTCCACAACCAACTAAGCCCAAAACGCGTTGGTGATTTAAAGGCAGGGCATTCCTTAAGAACCGAGGATCTCTCCTGGCCACAGCCGATGTGGGATTGCCTAGGGTGTCATAATGGTCTTGTTAATATTTCGATAGTCAGTATCCGTATTGTTACAATCACCCCCCCCCTAGGGACTCATCGTCCTCGATGAGGTTTGCCCCATCATCCCGAACGGCACAGGAGTGGCTCTGATACCATTTGTAACATCCGCCCCCTCTCATCACCAATATTGTCCGCTCTGCCCCTAATGGGTTGCCCATCCTGGAACTCACAGATTTGTTTTTGGTTGCTCCTGTGGAGACTTCCCAGGAGGTCACCCATCCTGGTACTACTTCCACCTGAGCACGCTTAACTGTGGAGTTTTCATGTGCTCCACAACCAACTAAGCCCAAAACGCGTTGGTGATTTAAGAGGCAGGGCATTCCTTAAGAACCGAGGATCTCTCCTGGCCACGGTCGATGTGGGATTGCCTAGGGTGTCACAATGGTCCTGTTAATCTTTCGATAGTCAGTATCCCTATTGTTACAAGCTTGAACTTGAGCTTGTTGACGTGGGCTAGTGCGACAGTTCGCTGTGAAGTGTCCATATATATTGCAATGGACACAGAAACAACAAGCTATCCCAGCTGGGTGATGATAGGTGCAAGTAGGACACAAAGGGTGAGGACCAGTGTACGCACGCTTTGCAGGAGGTGCGTTGGTCACAAGTGCTGGTACTTGGAGGTTCTGATTGTTGTTGGGTTGTACGGGAACAGCGTTGAGAGGAGCGACAGTGGTAGCGTAGTTCTTGTTGTTTTTACCCTTGCGCTTGCGATTCTGGCATGAAGACTTTGAACCTTGAGATGCTGCGGTTTCGGTAGCAGGAGCGGGAGTAGCAGTGACCTAACTAAGATTCTTGGTCGAGGTTTTGAAATAACCAGCCAAAACTCGCTTATCATTGATCTCAGCTGCGAGTTGGTAGGTTTCCTCAATGGTAGCAGGTTTAGCTGCTTGAACAAAGTCAGCTACATAGTCGGGTAGAGCTCGAATGTACTTCTTGATCGTCATATCAGGTGTTGCCACCTGACTAGGATAGATGATACTGAGTTGCTTGAAGCGAGCGGTTAGTCCAGCGTTATCACCACCATCTTGTTTGATACCCCAGAACTCGTTTTCTAGCTTCTGGAGTTCATGCGGGGGACAGAAGTCTTTCATCATGACTTCCTTTAGTTCCTCCCATGACAGACCATAAGCTGCGTCATTTTCGCGCCTGTTGCGCTCAGCAGTCCACCAGTCTAGAGCCCTGGATTGAAAAACTCCAGTAGCGTTAACAGTGCGGAGATCATCTGCGCATCCGCTTTGACGAAGGGTAACTTCAATGGAATCAAATCATTGGAACACAGCGTTGGGTCCATCTTCACCAGTGAAGTCTTTAGGACCACAAGCTTTGAATTGCTTAAAGCTAAAACACGTTTTCGGAGAGTCACTCTTTGATTCGACAGATGATTTGCTACTGACCTCCTTGATCTCACTGACGATATGAGGTATGACTTTAGCCATTTCCTTGGCCACAAGTGAAGCGATACGTTTGTCAACATGGTTGCGTCGAGCGGCGCGTGAAGTGTGGGATCCAAATGACGACTTTGTCTGCAGCAGACATCGTCATAGGATTCAGACGAGATTCGATTATATCGGGTTTTAGTTTTGAAAAGCGTAGCGTTTAATCAACCATACTTATTATTATTATTAGATAAAGTATCAGGAACACGTAGGCACATAACACATAGGCACATAGGCACATAAGCCACATAAGCACATAGAAGCATGTAAGCCACGTAAGAACATATTTTGCACGTATTCACTTACATATTTTGCACGTATTCACCTATCCTTCAAGTTGCGTAGCGCGATCGAGAGCTGCGAGTGATAGCGAGTAGCGATAGCTGTGACACTTGTGCTCCGTAAACACACACAATGTAGGAGACTATCTTTTATCAAAGAAACAATGTGTTTTGGTCTCAAAAATTTGTTTATTTTGGTTTTATAATTTCACGTTTTGATTCTAGTTCATTTTCAAACCTTAAATCGCTTTCTGGAAAGTTATACGCGAACTGATGCGTAAATGTAATCAGTTTAATGCGGCAAACACTCCGGAACAGTGACATAGGCTTAACATACCTTAAATAACTTTTATACAACTTAGAAATAAGTTTTGAAAGCTTTGGTGTGTCAAAAACAAGTTTATTCACACTCAGGGACTATTTGTTTCAAACTGTGAAAGTCTGCTAATTCACATAGTATCGAACATTCCAGAACTTGATCATAAGTTAAACATGCCCTAAATATCCATTTCATAGCTTAGAAATAGGCTTTGAGGTGTTTGGTGCGCAAAAATAAACTTATTTGATCAATAGGGACTAAAAGCGTCAAAAAGTGCATAAGTTTGCATTTTCGCGCATAACTTACGTTTTGAATATATCCGGACATCCAAAAATTTTTGTAATCATTAAAATATTTTATTTTAGTGTTTGGAATGTTAGAATTTCACTCGTCGCGTAATTTGGATCGATTTCGCGTTCGTTACGACTTCCGTCGTAATTAACCGAACAACGCAATCGTACGACCAAACGAACCGACATCCGAGATGTTTTTGAGCATATTTTAAGTTCCCTATACTTTAACTTCATTTTAGAGCTTTGAAATGGGGTTAACGGGGCTTAAACGTGTCAAAAATGCATCAAACACCAAGTTTTGGGCTTGCAGGGACTAAAACTGACAATCTGCCAAAGATTGCTTGAATTTGATCATTTCAGCTGAATTTGATGGTTTTTATCCCTTTTTTTGCACTCTATGGGCTGTTATTTGATGGTTTTACATGTCCCATTGTATTTCAATACCATGTGCCCACATGTAAGGTCAAGATCAAGGCACATTTTGCGAGAAACGATCCTAACGGTCTTGGAAATCTTATAAATACCCCACCCCATTTTCATTTCATTTCACACATGATATGATTTTATACTCTAAGTTGAAGCTCTGTGCTTCATACCTGGGTATTTAAATCAAGATCTTCCTAGCTTGGACCTCTTGTAAGCTTCTTTCGTTCTTTTATCGTTTTTCAAGCGTGAAAGTCAAACAGTGTTTGACTTTCTGCTTTGACCAGTCTATGGTCAACACGAAGTTCGTTTGAACTTCACAACGTGAGCGTAATCACGATGGTTATAGTCCCTTGTTACTATACCTACTGATTACCACGTTGATTAGGTGTAGTACCGAGTCATAGTTTCGGTCAAAATACGCGTCTATGCGTATTTTGCAACCAAACTATTCTTGGGTATCAAAACCGTTTGTTTTGATATCAAACTTGTTTTCTAACTTTGTTAAACATGTTTTGACATGTTTAACTCGTCACTTTAGGTTTAGTGCTTATATAGGGTCGTAAGATAAGCGGTCTAAACAACCGCTTAGACTTCCGAACCCGACCCGTTTGGTCGATCATTAGGATCCGACCAAACATATAATGTGACCATAGTTGTATAGGGAATAACCTTCCGAGGTTATACCTTATGGTCACTTCGTTTAGTTAGTTATATGATAGGTAGTTTATATTCCTTAGGAAAATGACCAAAATACCCTTTTTGCACATAATTTCATTTTAAGCATATGTAACACATGTTTTGACATCTAAACTGATTATATAACATAATTAGATATGTGAAGGAATATAATACTTGTCATAGGACTAGTTAGGCGTCTCGAATGCGCATTCGCGCGAACGATGCGTTAAAGTGGCGTAAGCTACCTTAACGGGTCGTAATGGGTCGTAAGCACTTAGGATAGGTTTCAATTTAGAATGTAGTGTAACACCCTTATAATTTCTACTTGAGTTTAGTAATAAATCATACAATTTTTATGTAAAAGATGTGCAAACTATATCATAAGTTTCATAGATAAAGTTCATAGGTAGCAAAACATTTGTCAACTAACGACTAATTCAAACATTCATAGTTAAATAGCAAAAAGATTACATTTCCAAAAATATTGTCTATTTAGATAACGCGGAAGCTTCAAAAGTTGTGTTCGGTTCTTCAACATTCTTGATTGTCGTCCACATCCTTGCAAAACCTGAAAACTAAAGATTTTTAACAAATCTTAGTGTTAAAGTTCTTAGAAATATTACATAATCGAAATTATGCTCAAAAACGAATTCAATTAGCGAGAATATACCAATTTCAACAAATGATACAGCACTCTACCGTAACTTACGGTAGACACCGTAAGTTACGGTAGATCCTGGAAATATTGGTCTACCGTAAATCAGTAGGATCCTGCCGTAACCTTTTGGCCTCTACCGTAAATTACGGTACCACCGTAATTTACGGTAGTCCCTGAAAGGTTATGTTTTGTCTTCTTTATTTGTTTCAGCCAAATCCAACTTGTTGGATCTTTCGTTTTAACTAAACAACACACTAAATTCTTGTATTCTGATATGTCAATTATTAATCGATAATAAAAGACCAATCAATCATATTATGAAGCAATATCCATGCTTTAATTGGTTATTCGACTCGTTTGGCTCATCTACGGAATCTTCCAATATGATGACTACCAACGAGATCTTATCCATCCTTGATCCATTATTCAATTTAGCGAACATCATCGCTTTTAAAATTTACACAACTTCTATTCTACAATACGACTATACGTAATTTAACAAAATTTCACTTAAGTAACGGTCAAGTTACATACCTTCAAAGTAAGCCTTTCAAACGCGATTCGCCGCCCGCTTGTCCACTTGACGTTCCTGCGTCCTTTCCTATAGAGTTCATTTATAACATGTTTAGAACTCCCTTTAAAGCATATATCGCGTAGTAAGCCGAAACATCAAAATTATGTGTTTCAACTTTGAATTTCAGTTTTAAGCCTTCTTTGAGGCATTTTCACAAACACTTTAAGGGCAGATTTTCACATGATTGTATAGCAAGTCCCTAACCTATCATTTAGCCCGAATTTCACATCAATCAACCCATTTTACATAATTGTTAGCTTCTAAAATTCTGAAGTCACTTTACAATTGTCAAATTACACTAGATCAACATTCAATTTCCTAGTGTTTATCAAATTCTACATAACCCACTAATCACCTACAAGGGTGTTCATGGATTTTACTAAAATTACACATGATTTTAACTTGTATTTGTCTAGGGTTTACTCCTAGACACTACAATGCTCTTAATCCATCTATATATCACACATGCATAACCATATTTCAGATTCTCTATGTTCATGAGAATTTCAAGTAGAGGATTTTTACTAAATTTTACATACCTTATAACCCTCTTGCGATGAGGATCACAAATCTCAGCTCGGATTACGTTTTGGACTGGATTTAAACCTTCAATTTCTGAGATTTGTGGAGTTTTAGGGTTTGAAGAACCAGGTCGCCTGGTTCGATCTCAAACACACGCCCACCTGTGTTTTGAGTTTTAATTTTTATGTTTTAATTATATTAGTTTCAATTTATGCACTTTCACCCCCTCAACTATCATTTGGTTCTAACTTTTAGTGTTTTAACCCATTGTAAGTCATTACAAGGCTTTTACCTAACTAGGTTATTTTAATCCTAGTTAGTTCACTGGTTTATTTAGCAGCATTATATTTAAAATAAATGATTTGAAATTTTCGGGGTGTTACAAGTCCACCCTCCTTAAAAAGGGTTTCGTCCCCGAAACCGAAGCACATACCGAATAGTGTGGGGTAGAGACGTCGCATTTCTTCTTCGGACTCCCATGTAGTGTCCGAATCTTTCCTATGCTCCCACTTGATCTTGACTTGATCGATTTGTTTATTTCGCAAGTGCTTAGTCTTTCGATCTAAAACTTCTATGGGCCTTACAATATAATTCAAGCAATCATCCACTTCGATATCATCGTAGTGAATATAAGTTGTCTCATCCGCTAGACACTTCTGAAGATGTGACACATGAAATGTGTTATGAATTATGCTTAGTTCCTCCGGTAGTTCAAGGCGGTAAGCTACCTTTCCTACCCGTTCTATGATCGCGAACGGCCCTATAAACCTCGGGCTTAATTTTCCTCTTTTTCTAAACCTGATAACCCCCTTCCATGGGGATACTTTGAGCATGACCTTGTCGCCAACCTGGAATTCGATTGGCCTATTCCTTTTGTCAGCATACGCCTTTTGTCTATCTTGAGCCGCTTTCAAGTGTGCCCGAACCACATCAATCTTTTCATTAGTGGCTCGTACTATATCTTGGTGGGCGAGTTCACGTGGACCCACTTCACCCCAACATACCGGGGTTCAGCATTTCCTACCATAGAGCATTTCGTACGGTGCCATCTTAATACTAGCATGGTAGCTGTTGTTATACGAAAACTCGACCAATGGTAGGTAAACATCCCAACTTTCTCCAAAGTCGATTATACACGCCCGTAGTATGTCCTCCAATGTTTGTATTGTTCTTTCACTGTGTCCATCTGTTTGAGGATGGTACGCAATGCTAATGAACAATTTGGTTCCCATTTGCTCTTGGAAATCTCCCCAAAAATTTGAAGTGAACCGGGTATCCCTATCAGACACGATGGATACCGGTACTCCATGACGTGCTATTATCTCATTTGTGTAAACTTCTGACATCTTTTCTGACGTATAAGTCTCACGAATCAGAATGAAGTGAGCACTTTTCGTCAATCTATCCACCACTACCCATATGGAATCGAAACCGCGGTTTGTCTTTGGTAGTTTGGTTAATAGGTCCATCGTAATATGTTCCCATTTCCAAACCGGAATTTCCAACGGTTGAAGTTCACCGTATGGTTTTTGATGCTCCGCCTTGACTTGTAAACATGTCAAACATTTTTCCACGTACTTCACCACATCTCTTTTCATTCCGGGCCACCAATAGTTTTGCTTTAAGTCGTTATACATTTTGGTCGCTCCCGGATGGATGGAATAACGGGACTTATGAGCTTCATCAAGTAGAAGCTTTTTAACTCCACATGTGTTAGGAACCCAAATTCTGTTAAAACGTGTTTTCAAACCCTGATTGCCTACTTCGAGATCTTTAACTTGGCCAACAATCCTTTCTTTTCTCCAGTTTTCCGTCTTTACTGCTTCATCTTGTGCTTCTCGGATTCGTTCGAGTAAGCCTGAGGTCACAATAAGTTGTAATGATCGTACTCGTATCGGGACATAATCTGCCTTTCTGCTTAGGGCATCTGCCACCACGTTTGCCCTTCTGGGGTGATAGTGTATTTCACTGTCGAAATCTTTCACCGTTTCTAACCATCGCCTTTGTCGCATATTTAACTCCTTCTGATCAAAGAAGTATTTTAAGCTTTTGTGATCGGTGAATATGATGCACTTTACTCCATATAAATAGTGCCACCATATTTTTAATGCAAATACCACCGCAGCTAGCTCAAGATCGTGCGTGGGATATTTCTTCTCATGTATCTTCAATTGTCTCGAGGCATAAGCTATAACCTTGCCCCATTGCATCAAAACGCATCCGAGCCCCGATAGTGAAGCATCCGAATAAACCACCAAGTCTTCGACCCCGTCCGGCAAGGTTAGTACCGGAGCTTGAGTTAATTTCTCTTTTAGCGTTTGAAACGCTCTTTCTTGATCGACACCCCAAATGAACTTTTCTTCCTTCCGGGTCAACTTTGTTAGCGACGACGCAATCTTGGAGAATCTCCTATAGTATCCCGCAAGCCCCAAAAAGCTTCTAATTTCCGAAGGGTTCCTGGGGGGATTCCATTTCGACACAGCCTCGATCTTTGACAGATCTACCAATACTCCATTGGCACTTATGATGTGGCCGAGAAATTACACTTCTCGTAGCCAAAAGGCACACTTAGAGAATTTCGCATACAACCTCTCTTGTCTAAGTGTCTCTAACACCTATTATAAGTGGTGCGCATGCTCAGCTTCACTTTTCGAATACACCAAAATATCATCGATAAACACGATGACCGATTAATCTAGCATTGGCTTGCAGACCCGGTTCATGAGGTCCATGAAAGCCGCGGGTGCATTTGTCAGCCCAAATGACATCACGAGAAATTCGTAATGCCCGTATCGCGTGCGGAAAGCCGTCTTCGGCACATCTTCCTCCTTGACCTTTAGTTGGTGATACCCCGATCTAAGGTCAATTTTCGAAAACCAGTTTACACCTTGCAGTTGGTCGAATAGATCATCTATTCTCGGAAGCGGGTATCGATTCTTTATCGTGATTTTATTTAACTCCCGATAATCGATACACATACGCATGCTTCCGTCTTTCTTTTTCACGAACAGTACCGGTGCGCCCCAAGGAGACACACTCGGCCTTATGAATCCTTTGTTAAGTAGGTCTTGAATCTGGGACATCAACTCTTGTAATTCTGACGGCGCGAGTCGGTACGGTGCTCTAGCTACGGGTTTTGCGCCCGGAATCAATTCGATTCCGAACTCTACTTCTCGTTCGGGCGGTATCCCCGGTAAATCTTCCGGAAATACATCTTCAAAGTCCCGTACTACCGATACATCTCCAATCTTCAATGATTCTTTCTCGGGCTCATTCGTGTATATCGTAAACGCCTTACATCCTTGCTTCATAAGCTTGTGTGCTTTCAACATCGAGCACATTATAGGGTTACCTCCTTTTTCGCCATAGATAGTGACATGTTTCCCGCTCGGAGATGTTAACTTAATCTCCTTACGAAAACACACAACCTTCGCGTGGTGTTGAGATAGCCAATCCATCCCAACGACTACTTGAAATTCCCCCATTGACATTGGGATTAGGTCTATCAAGTATTCTTCATCGTCGATGCTTAATTTGCAGTCTCGACAAACATCACAAACTATAAAACTTTTGTTGTCCCCTATTTCAACTTCTAAGGGCACAGATAATTTCGTCAATACAAATGAAGGATGTCGAATAAATCCATGCGAAATGAAGGATTTATTCGCACCCATATCAAACAATACACGTGCAGGAATTGAGTTAATCGTGAATATACCTGAGACCACGTCGGGTTCTATTTTTGCTTCAGCCGCGGTAAGTTGGAAGGACCTAGCCTTCGCCTTTGGAGCTTCCGTTTGAGACTCTTTTGTGTCACTCTTTCCAACCAACTCGGGGCATTCAGACTTTTTGTGGCCGGGTTGATAACATTTGTAACAAACGGAAACTTTTCCAGGACATAGCGATGCAGTGTGCCCCGTCTTCCCACATACCGAACACGGCTTATCTTTGAAACGACACTCACCTTTGTGCCCCTTTCCACATACATTGCAACTTGGCGACCCGCCTTTAGTCTCCACTTTCTTCCCTGATTAAGCAGTTCTAGCTTTCTTTGTAGGGCTTGGATTCACATCATGTGCCCTTCGCTCACCCCTTTCAACTTGTTTCTTTAACTCGATTTCCCGCTCCCGGGCGGTGTTGATGATTTCTGTGAGAGTTTCATATTTTGAGGGAGTAATAAACTCCCGGTATTCAGCACTCAGCATGTTGTAATAGTAGTATATCTTCTGTTCTTCCGTGGTGACTAACTCGTCACAAAATCTCAGCTTATCCATGAAGATTCCCGTGATTTTATCAATTGATTCTCCCTTTTGTCTTAACTGGATAAATTCCTCTTTGATCCTATTGATAACTGCTTTGGGACTATGGTGTTTAAGGAACGGCACCTTAAACTCATCCCAAGTCATGACCCTTGCTGCTTCGGCTCCTATTTCCTTCTTTTTATTGTCCCACCAATCTTTGGCTTGACCCCTAAATTGTCCCGTTCCGTAAGCAACAAATTCACCTACGTCACAATGGGTCCGTTCAAACACTCCTTCGACGTCACTTATCCATCTTTGGCAGATTATCGGGTCAACTTCCCCATTATAGATTGGCGGTTTGCACACCATAAATTCTTTATATGAGCACCCTTTACGATCTCCCGTTTTCTCCTTCATAAGGTTGACACTATCCTCCAACCTTTTAACTCGCTCTTCAACAAGCGACAACACCGTGTTTTGAATTTTGTCTATAAACCCGGATAGACTACCTTCAATTGCCTTCCCTACTTCTTCGGCAATTATTTCTTTCATTTGTTCGGTGCTTGTTTGCACCGGATTATCATCGTTTCCATCAGACATATTGAAACTGAAATGTTTACATTTAAATGTTAAACATTTCATTTATAACATTACTTCATTTGTTTTGGTTTAGCCAAGTTCCCAACTTGCTTTAACCGTTCACATTCGGTGCACTTTCCGGGTTTGAGTGTGTTAACACGCTCTTCCCATGCACATCAATTCATTTCTCATTTCTTACATAAACATAATCTGTTAAAATAATAAGTTAATTCTTACCGGACGATCGATCAAGCTTGAACCGAACACCTGTTGACAACCTTAAGCTCTGATTACCAACTTGTAACACCCTTATAATTTCTACTTGAGTTTAGTAATAAATCATACAATTTTTATGTAAAAGATGTGCAAACTATATCATAAGTTTCATAGATAAAGTTCATAGGTAGCAAAACATTTGTCAACTAACGACTAATTCAAACATTCATAGTTAAATAGCAAAAAGATTACATTTCCAAAAACATTGTCTATTTAGATAACGCGGAAGCTTCAAAAGTTGTGTTCGGTTCTTCAACATGCTTGATTGTCGTCCACATCCTTAAAAAACCTGAAAACTAAAGATTTTTAACAAATCTTAGTGTTAACGTTCTTAGAAATATTACATAATCAAAATTATGCTCAAAAACGAATTCAATTAGCGAGAATATACCAATTTCAACAAATGATACATGACTCTACCGTAACTTACGGTAGACACCGTAAGTTACGGTAGATCCTGGAAATATTGGTCTACCGTAAATCAGTAGGATCCTGCCGTAACCTTTTGGCCTCTACCGTAAATTACGGTACCACCGTAATTTACGGTAGTCCCTGAAAGGTTATGTTTTGTCTTCTTTATTTGTTTCAGCCAAATCCAACTTGTTGGATCTTTCGTTTTAACTAAACAACACACTAAATTCTTGTATTTTGATATGTCAATTATTAATCGATAATAAAAGACCAATCAATCATATTATGAAGCAATATCCATGCTTTAATTGGTTATCCGACTCGTTTGGCTCATCTATGGAATCTTCCAATATGATGACTACCAACGAGATCTTATCCATCCTTGATCCATTATTCAATTTAGCGAACATCATCGCTTTTAAAATTTACACAACTTCTATTCTACAATACGACTATACGTAATTTAACAAAATTTCACTTAAGTAATGGTCAAGTTACATACCTTCAAAGTAAGCCTTTCAAACGCGATTCGCCGCCCGCTTGTCCACTTAACGCTCCTGCGTCCTTTCCTATAGAGTTTATTTATAACATGTTTAGAACTCCCTTTAAAGCATATATCGCGTAGTAAGCCGAAACATAAATATTATGTGTTTCAACTTTGAATTTCAGTTTTAAGCCTTCTTTGAGGCATTTTCACAAACACTTTAAGGGCAGATTTTCACATGATTGTATAGCAAGTCCCTAACCTATCATTTTACCCGAATTTCACATCAATCAACCCATTTTACATAATTGTTAGCTTCTAAAATTCTGAAGTCACTTTACAATTGTCAAATTACACTAGATCAACATTCAATTTCCTAGTGTTTATCAAATTCTACATAACCCACTAATCACCTACAAGGGTGTTCATGGATTTTACTAAAATTACACATGATTTCAACTTGTATTTGTCTAGGGTTTACTCCTAGACACTACAATGCTCTTAATCCATCTATATATCACACATGCATGACCATATTTCAGATTCTCTATGTTCATGAGAATTTCAAGTAGAGGATTTTTACTAAATTTTACATACCTTATAACCCTCTTGCGATGAGGATCACAAATCTCAGCTCGGATTACGTTTTGGACTTGATTTAAACCTTCAATTTCTGAGATTTGTGGAGTTTTAGGGTTTGAAGAACCCAGGTCGCCTGGTTCGATCTCAAACACACGCCCACCTGTGTTTTGAGTTTTAATTTTTATGTTTTAATTATATTAGTTTCAATTTATGCACTTTCAGCCCCTCAACTATCATTTGGTTCTAACTTTTAGTGTTTTAACCCATTGTAAGTCACTACAAGGCTTTTACCTAACTAGGTTATTTCAATCCTAGTTAGTTCATTGGTTTATTTAGCAGCATTATATTTAAAATAAATGATTTGAAATTTTCGGGGTGTTACATGTAGGCTTTGTTAAACCATATCACATGAGTTCCAACATTCATTTGGTTTACAAGACCTCATTCTACCCGATTTTCCTATTTAGGTGTCGATTCCCTAACATAGTATCTGTTACACTAGGAACCGCTTCAACACTTGAACTCTTGGTCTTTTGAGCTTTGTTATACCCTTTGAACCGGGACTATACGCAACCCCAGGCGAGTACATAGTTCCCATCTTTTACCGTTTTCAAATGTTTTGGGGTGATTCATATGTGTAATCGATATGTTTTCAAAATGTATGGCATATGTGCGTTCACTAAGTGCTTTTATATGTATTATTCCGATTATGCAAATGCAATGTTTTATCCTTAAGTGATCTACCTATCTTCATAGTTAGATTCATGTAGGATATTTGAAGTACAGTCTTAGATCTTCCTATTTTCATAGTAAGATTTTTAAGAAGTACTTTACAACTCGATGGTTGGTTTTTGTGTAGTTTGTTGGTGATTTAGATAACAAAACTAGATAATACAATAAGCACATGGTGGATACGCCGATGATACTTCCTATATATAAGTGTGCTTATTGTATTACCTTTCGTGGTGTTATCCCGAATCACCATTAGGATTTAGGATTGTTTTGACTCAATAATTCCATGTGACAGAACCCAGGATCCTTATAGTATCTATCTATCTTCATAGTTAGACTTATATGGGATGTTTAGAGTACTAATATTGGAGTCCATGTTTGGATTCATTGTGTACTTTAATGCATGTTAGATTAGACAATGTGACAGAACCCAGGATCCTTATAGTATTTATCTATCTTCATAGTTAGACTTATATGGGATGTTTAGAGTACTAATATTGGAGTCCATGTTTGGATTCATTGTGTACTTTAATGCATGGTTACGAGGTGGAACATGTTGACGATTATGTGTTTATATGGTAGTTGTGATTTAGATAACGAAACGAGTGTAATAAAATAAGAACATGGTGGATACGCCGCCGGTACTTCCTATATATAAGTGTTCTTATTTTATTATTCTTGTAGCGTTATCTGGACCACTTTAGGATTTTGTGTATGATTGTTTCAATGTTCAATTATTCAAATCTTTGTAGAATCTTCCATATCTCTATGTGTTGGATTCTTAGAAAGATATCTGAAGTATTATCTTGTCTCATTGATTTGATTTATATAATACTTTCAGAAGTTTTTGATTTATTTCAAAACAGTTATTATTAATCCTTGATTGGATTCCTAAGAACACATTAACAAGTTTTTACAATGGTTTAATCGAGATCACAATATAAGGCATAAAATGACTTAGTAATAATCATATTTCCATATACAAACCTATTTTGTCACAAGTTTTCACAATTAAGATTTTGTAATGCAATACTAAATTTTTGCCATTCTTGGCTTCAAGATTTGTTTTCAAACAACAGCTCTCGTAGCTGTTAAAGTATTGCAATACCAAATGTTTTGCCATTTACTTGGCTAATAAAACCTATGTATTCGCCGGCATTTTTATGCTGACTGTTTTTTGCATATGTTTCAGGTTTTCGACTGTTTAAGCATGCAACGTATAGGACTGCATACGGGCCTTAGACTTCTAAAACAAAAGAACAATTTCATGTATTCTATGTTTGTAAAACAATGTTAATGATAATGAAACAATTTAGTACCAGTAGTTGTGAGCAATTTGTAACGTGACTCCCCGATATTTCCGTCGGGTGTTGTTGTATTACGCGATTGGGGTGTTACAGATTGGTATCAGAGCACTGGTCATAGGGAATTAGGTTATTAGCATGCCTTAAACCTAGTCTATAACCTTCCTTGGACCCGAACATGAGTAGACTTAGGACTTCCTTCCTAATCCTCATCCTTATTCGTGCCACAACTACTCCATGATTTACGAATCATCTAACCTTAGATGATTTATCCTAAAACCCTTAGGCTTTATGCCTTAAGGTATTCCTCAAAATGTTTTTCTCGAAACGTTTTCATTAAAATATTTTTTTTCAAAATGTTTTCCTTGAACGTTTTTGTCAAAATATTTCACAACATGTTTTATCTCAAACGATTTGTATAAAATGATTTATCAAATGTTTTTCTCAGACGTTTTTCATCGAAATCTTGGGTTTTTAATAATGTGAACACATGCAATCTAGAAGGGTGGATGCATGTACCCTGAGTTTTCTGTCTAAGGCTAGAGTGTTCGTACAAATCCGTATTTTCGGACCAGTCACTCTTACCTGGGAACTCTTAGGGTGAGTGTCCACTTATAGGCTAAAGCATGTCTTCGTGAAGCATTATAAAAACCTATCCATCTTGACCCAACCGAATGATTTTTAAACGACCTTTGTAACCCTACTCATTCATGTTTCCCTCGGTAATGTGTTTGCTCTTCATGACAATCGGAGCAACCTTTCTTTCCCAATACCATTTCATCATATTACCTTCGGTGATATGTTTGATTCAATACAGTTGAAATGAATCTCATTTCATTTCACGACACTACGAGATCCTATTTTATTTTCAAAATATTACCTTTGTCTTTTAAAATTTCAAATTTTTACCATTTGGATGAGAATTTTCAAAAATTCAGCACAAAGTTTCTTTATTTTAAAATTTTAATTTAAAAACATTTTGTCTTAAAAGCAATAAATTTTTTTTAACAGGTAAAGAATTTATTATACTAACCATTAACCCGGTTTGTATTCTCTCATCCAAAATTATTACAAAAGTTTATTTTCAAACAACTCTTGTTTCAAAACAAAATCCACAACACCATATATTCTAAGTATAAGAACAAGACCAATGAACAAAATTCTACTAGATCAAAGTTTTCACAATACAATAATGTTACAAACTCATAACAATTGGATAAATCTAACTTATTTGGTTCTCTCTATAGATGTACTTTCAAAATGCCTCCTCGACGAGATGCACAACCTCAAACAAACGAAGAAATCGCAGCCCTTGTCACTCAGCAGATGGCTGCTGTGATTCCGAACATAGTAACCCAGGTTCATCAGATATACAACAACAATAACAACAACGCCCAGTGTAATTTCAAGACCTTCAATTCAGCCAAACCGCTAAAATTTTCTGGGTCTGAAGGAGAAACCGCACTCTTACAATGGTTCGAAAGTATAGAAAGCACATTCCGCCATGTTCAGTGTCCTAATGAGCGCAAGGTAGATTTCGCTTCGAGTGTCTTTCAAATGAGAGCACTCACTTGGTGGAATGGTATTATGAGAGACCGAGGTGCCGAGGTAGCAATGGAACTGACATGGGAAGAATTTAAGGATCTTATGAAGAAGGAATTCTACCCACGAAGCGAAATAAGGGCACTTGAAAATGAGTTCTATTATTTAAAACAGGATAGTGGGGAAAATCGTGCCTACACTGACCGATTTGAATAGTTAAGCCTATTTTGCCCCACTATGGTCACACCTTTGGATCGGGCCATTGAGAAATACATCGATGGTTTACCTGACCCTGTCCAAGATATTGTCACTGGAAGCCAACCTACAACGCTTAGGGAGGCTAAGGAATTAGCCGCTATCTTAACCGACTCACGGGTTAGAAAAGGTAAATTATTTCGACAAGGAGACAAGAAACAAGACACTGAATCTGTTAACGAGAATTCGAAAAGATCAAAGGCCGAATCTTCTAAAAGTTCTAGGAAGCGCAAGGCTTCAAAGAATTTTGCAATTCCAGCACCTGTTCCACTGAACTCAGTACCCTTTAAGGGATTTTATCGTGGGAAGCAACCTCGGTGCAATCATTGCAATTATCATCATGCATCAAATTCCCCTTGTTGCCAGTGTACAATTTGTGGCTTATTTGGACATCTAGCTGTGACCTGTCGTATCCAGAACTGAGCAGCCCCTACTCAGACTCGCCCAAGAGCATGTTTCAATTATGGTGACTTAGATCATTTCAAGCGAAACTGCCCCAAGCTTGCCAATGCTAATGGACGAGTATTCAACATCAACGAGGCTCAAGCTAATGATCAAGCGCTTATGATCATTTGAACCTCTAATTTTCCCTGTTTATTTTCAAGATCAATGTACATA
>JARYGA010050780.1:0-30907 GCA_030545235.1 Helianthus tuberosus | reverse complement strand
TTCCAAGGTTATACCTTATGGTCACATCGTTTAAGTAGTTGTATGATAAGTAGTTCTTATGCCTTAGGTAAATTACCAAAATACCCTTTTTGAACTAAAATTCATTTTAGGCCTATGTAACATAACTTTTGCCATCTAAACTGATTTAATAACAATATTAAACATGTTAAGGCATATCTTACTTGTCATAGGGCTAGTTAGGCAATCCAAACGCGTTTTACGCGAACGACGCGTTAAAGTAGCATAAGCTACCTAAACGGGTCATAACGGGTCAAAAGCACTTAGAATTAGTTTCGTTTAGTATGTAGGCTTTGTTAAACCATATTACATGAGTTCCTACACCCATTTGGTTTACAAACCCTCATACTACCCGATCCTCCGTTCAGGTCCGTTTATTAATGTAGTTACCTATATTAGGTGCCGTTTGATTCCGTAATCTTCTAGCTTTGCTTGGTGGATATCTAAAGTCTATTGAGCAATCTCAAGTGAGTACATAGACCCCTCTTTTACTGTTTTCCAAACATTTTGGGGTGAAACACATGTGCCTACTTGTTACTTTCATGCTTTCCATGTTTTTCATATCATATGCTTGTTATGTTCAATAGTACACTTATAGTACATGATTTCATTGTGTCTTATGCTATGTATGTTCATCATACTTAGTACATCATTTTACATTACATTTTATGCTATGTATGTCCATTATGTGCATACTTAGTACATTATTTTACATGACATTTCACGCTATGTGTGTGCATTTGATTACATACTTAGTGCATTGTTTTTCACATGCTTACATGTTGGTATGACATTTGGTTTGTTTCAATGGGACAAAAATACATTCATTAACATTAGCTACGCCGCTCGTTAGTAGGTAGTGGTACCATAGGAATTGACAACTCCCGTTCCTGACATCCTAGGTATGTTTGGATGAAAGGAATGACCGAATTCGAATACATAACTCAGATGAACCTTTAATTTGTTTAAAGGTTTATCACCACAGTCTCAAGGCTTGAATGTATGCATTTTACAATACCGCATAGATGTTCGTATCAGTATAGCATGCAGTTTTCTACAAAACATAACTTTGATTTACTTCAATACCTTGTTTTGTACATTTTACCTATGGTATTTGATATATTTCACTGGCCATACATGACATTTTGTTTACACATTACATGATTGACATCTGCCATAGACATTTTGATATTGATATACTTATTTCATAAACTACATTTTGACATAAACATTTTGACATAGTTACTCAAAGACATTTAACAAATGGTTTAGACATGGGCAATTTACATTGGTGGTTTATTTGAATCATTCAGTTTAGACACATAACATTTTACACAAATAACATGTCTTTCACAAGACATTATTTTACAAACAACTTATTTTATACAAAACTCATCTTACTTGGTTATTCACTTAACCTTACATTTTTCCTTTACATATCATTTACTTTATCATCGTTTTTCAAAAGATTTATAAAACAAAACAATTAACAAGGTTCATGACTAACTTTTATTAAACATTTCTTTAAATTCAAGTCATGAATTCTATTTTCATAAAACCTATGTATCTCACAGGCATTTTTATGCTGACGTACCTATTTTCAAATGTGTTTAAGGTAATGGTGCATAGGTTTGAGCTGGACATACTAGGGCGGACCTGTGCCTTAGAGACTTAAAATGAAGATAGAACTAGTTTAAATAACGTTATGTACTCTTTGTTCCGTTGTTTTAAGACAGTATACTCCTTTTATTTCTGAATAAAACATAACTTTAATTGCCATGGTTGTGAAACAATTAATTCTGTTACAACACTCCCCGACGTTTCCGCCGCGGTTGCATGTTATACGCGGTCGGGGTGTGACAGAAGAGTTGGTATCAGAGCCAATGGTTATAGGGAATTAGGTTATTAGTAATTCTTTGACCTAGACTATAACTTTTCTAGGACCCTAACACAAGTTATCTTGTGTTTAGATCTTAAAACATGCCCATCACCTATCCTTAGGTGATTATCAAAACAAGAACCAAATTTTCCGAAACGATTTTTGAAAAACAAACATCTGTTTTTGGATGATTTATTACAAGGTTTTGTACCCTCTATTGTAAGGTTTTGAACCCTTTTGAGTTTTCAAAATCTCGTCAAGGTCTTGGGTTTTAAATAATGTGAACACGTGCAAACTGGAAGGGTGAATGCCTGTATTCTGGGTTTTCTGTCTAGGCAAGCACTTCGTATATATCTCATCAGACACGAGACCAGTTGTGCTTACCTGGGAATTCTTGGGATGAGTGTTCACTTATAGGCAAGCATGTCTTCGCGATACATTATTTTTGATCCATTTACTTTGATTAGTCACTGTGTGTCTTTATTTGCTTTGTGATGCGGACGAATGACCACCATCTTTGCTTTTGTTGATTTTGTTTCATCTCATTCTCTTCATCCAAACACCTCACTCGTTTCCTTTCATGTTTTCCTCTTTTAGAATGCCTCCTCGACGCGAACACCAGATAGAGACTGCCGAACTGGCAGAAATCATTGCGCAGCAGATGGCTGCTCAATTCCCAAACCTCTTTGCTCAATGGAACCAAGCCAACGACAACAACAATGCTCCATGCAATTTTAAGAGTTTTAATTCGGCTAAACCACTCAAGTTCAGTGGTACTGAGGGAGCAACTGGGCTTCTTCAATGGTTCGAGAGCATTGAGAATACTTTCCGTCACGTTCTGTGTCCTGAGAATCGGAAGGTTGAGTTTGCTTCAAGCGTATTTCAGAAGAGGGCTTTGACATGGTGGAACGGGGTTATGAGAGACCGTGGTGCTGAGGTTGCTCTAGCACAAACATGGGCTGAATTGAGGACACTTATGATGAGGGAGTTTTGTCCTCGTCATGAACTACGAGCTTTGGAGAGGGAATTTGAAGATCTGAAACAGGATAGTGGTGAGCACCGGGCATACACTGATAGATTTGAGGAGTTAAGTTTGTTATGCCCAACAATGGTTACCCCACTCGACAAGGCTATCGAAAGGTATATCGATGGTCTGCCTGACTCCATACTAGACACCGTTACTGGTAGTAACCCTACCACACTGCGTCAAGCAATCGAGCTATCTGCGACATTGACCGAGTCACAGATTCGAAGGGGTAAGCTGCATAGAAAGGGGGACAAGTGTAACGACTCTCATAAAAAGTCATAATTATTAAATTAATTTGACCAATAGGAAACCCTAATTGAGACACCCAAGTGATTTTACGCAAACCCTAAAAGTTTCATAATTTTCAGGATTAGGGCCCCTAAAACTCAGGGGGGGTATTTCCTAGTTAACGATTATCTATTTAAACGTGCTCTCCAAGTTGAATTTTCCGAAAGTATCGACTCACCAGAGCTAGTCCCACACGTGGCAACTAGATAAGCCTGAAATGTACCTTACGGACCGTAAGGTCATTAAGCTTACGGTCCGTAAGCTAGAGAAATTTGGTGTATAAATTCAGAACGTTGGCACTTGATTTCTGGACAGCAAACGTCGAAATAATTCTCAATTCTACATCGAGTTTTCTTCTGTATACTCAAATTAAACACCCAGATCCCTAAATTGAAGCTGCAATCAGGGTATTAGCACAATCGCTGCTACGATTCATTGTCCGACGATCAATATATCCAATAAATGATTAAGTGCCGCCCACATTAGGGTTATACTTTATCGTTCGTCATTAATTTGACGGATTGTCGTTAATTCGATAGGTAAAGTATTATACTTTATCGTTCGTTGTTAATTCAACGGATCATCGTTAATTCGATGGGTAAAGTATTATATTTTGTCGTTCGTTGTTAATTCAACGGATCATCGTTAATTCGATGGACAAAGTATTGCATTTATCATTCGTTGTGAGAATTTGATCTCGTGAAGTTATCGTAAATGCTGGATTGATTACTAATTCCAAAATTGTGTGCTTGTTATTGAAATTAGGATAAAAGGCTAATCAATAAGCTAGGCTCTGCCCGTATAAATCTGCAATGTGAGTCATTCTTCTTTTCTCACAGTTTGTGAGTTATTCTTCTTTTCATGAGGCAAATTATTTTTATAAACTGTTTTACAATACCTCAAAATATTTTCCAGTTATAAATTACAGGGACTAAGTCGTGGATATCTTAAATTTACTGGTTAGTGGGGTATTGTGCACAATTACTAATTTTCTCCCAGTATTGGTTCATTGACCTACTCGGGACTATCACTGTTAGGTTCATTGACCTACAGCGATAATCGTCACTATTTAGGTTCATTGATCTAAATAGTGGTATGACCATCGTCACCATTATGACTTGTCACCATTGTGACAGAATGCCAGATAAAAATAAGATAGAAGCCATTGTAATCGCTCTTATGCTGTAATTAATAACTATGCATCATTATGCAAAATAGAATGATTCACTCAGTATTTCCCGCTGACAAAACCTTTTTCAAACATGTTTCAGGTGATCTGATGTAATTCAGGAAAAGTGCTGGGAAGCATTTCAAGCTGACAGATAGTGGCTCAATATAAAATAAATAAATACTTTTGTAATATCACGTTTTTATAGTAAAAACATACTATTGTAAATTATCGGGGTTTTATCCCGAATTGTGAAATAAAATAATCTGGGAAAAATTTTAGCTTTAAGCGATCCTGTTTCCGCTGTAAAACTCAATTAAATAAATACCGCAGTATTTTCTGCCGCGGCTCTTGAAACGGGTCAAACCGGGTCGTGGGCCGTGACAGAAAAAGGTGGTATCAGAGCCACTGGGTTAAGCTGATTAAGTATTTAGAAATACTTAATTTTTCCTGATTACAGCCACTGGGTTAAGCTGATTAAGTATTTAGAAATACTTAATTTTTCCTGATTACAGCCACTGGGTTAAGCTAATTAAGTATTTAAAAATACTTAATTTTTCCTGATTACTATTATATGATTATGTGTTTTATTAACTGGCTATTTGTTAAATTTAATATGGGCATATTTTTATATATATTGTAATATTTGTTGCTCTATCATCGAAAAACATTATATATAAATTTATTTGATTAATATATGGAATTACCTAATATAGTATTACTATATTGTGGTAAAGAAATAATATTTTTTTTATGTTTGAAATATACTCTTATTTAAAATTATTGTTTAGTTATTTATTATTAATAATTTTATTATTAATAATAATATATTAATAATAGTAGTATTAAGATTATTTTTAAATACTATGGTTATTATCAAAGGCAGATATTGGATAACCTAGCCTTAGTTAGGCATGGACTGATCACCTATGCTTAAACAAGGCAGCACTAACCAATATCCACCATGATAATGAATAGTTAATATATATAAATTAAGTCATTATACTTATTTAGTATATAAATTTTTATATGTTAACTACTGTGATAGTAAATATAAATCTTTAAATATTCTGATTTAAAGTTTAGTATTTTTATTATCTACAGTCTAGAAAATTTATAAATAAATTACAAATAAAAACCTAGTATGTTTTAATTTGTATTTGATTTGGTAATATGAAATACTATTTAAAAAGTTGTTCTATAAAATTTTAGTATGATTTAATAATTATGTGTATTTTACTAAACAGTATGAGTAATTTGTCGGAAGCCCTTCAGAATTTAAATCTCTATCCAGTAAGAATAGAAGTTTCCAGAGATTTTAATAGGTATATACCAGATATAGAAGAACCTATAGAATTCAATGCTTTACCTCTCGAGAAACCTAAGCCTAAGAAAATGGAAATTGGGGAAAGCTCTAGGCAAATTGAAGAGTTACCATCTCAAGAAGAACTAGATTTTATAATAGCAAACGATGATACTATTGAACCTGTTAATAAAAATAATTTGATGAACTTAGAACCATCTATTCCAAATTCTTCGAATCACTGGAATATAGACGAATGGTTAGATAATGAAATATTGTTACAAAACCATCCCTATAGGCTTTTTCCTAAATACAATCCAGAACCTTTACCAAATTTACCAATAAGTAACAAGAATAGGACTGAACTTCATCATTTTGACAAAATGGGTGCTGGGAATAGAATCCAAGAGACTTTGGGACAAATCTCCTGGAAATACGACGAGAAGAAACGCCGCTACTAGAACATCATCTGACAAAGGATAGGGGATTATGAAACTGTGTTTGTATAATAGTAACAGTAAAATCAGTATGTGTAAATAAAAAGAATAAAACGGGTATATATAGAAACATGATATAAGGAAATATTAGAAAAGTTACAATTTTGTTTGTGATTATGTGCAACTAAATTGTGACATTGGATTATTTCCTTTATACTAATTATGTATCTATAAAATAGATATCAGATGGAAAACGCTAATAATGAACCAGTTAATGAGGGTAATCAATCTGAACAACAATCAGGGAATCAATATGTGACTAGGCAAGATATAGAAAATATCATTGCTCAAGAAATAGCCAACACTATCCCAGGAATAGTTGCTCAAGGGATAGCCAATGCTATTCCAGCAATCATTGCTGCTGTTAAAAATCCAATCGAACCGCAACAAGTTGTTCCTAGTAAACGCATTTCTGAAGATAATTTCAGTAATAGCGTAAATGGAGGTAATAATCATGTTAATCATGATAATGAACCACGGCAAGCTCCGCTCCCTAAGAAAAGGAAAGTTGCAACGCCTGGTTGCACTTACAAAGAATTTCTTGCTTGTAAACCCACTGAGTTTGCAGGCAATGAAGGAGCGACTGCGACACTACGTTGGTTAGAGAAAACCGAGGCAGTAATTGCCATAAGTAAATGTGCTCAGGATGATCAGGTCATGTATGCATCAAATCTTTTCAAAGAAGTAGCGCTAGAATGGTGGAATACGATGTTGCAAGCAAAAGGAAGAAGGATGGCGTATGCTATGAACTGGGAAGAATTTAAGAGTCTTGTAGAAAGAAAATTCTGTCCTGAGTATGAAAAAGATCAAATGGCAAATAAGTTTCTAACCCATAGGATGGTAGATGTAAATTGTCGAGGGTATACTACGACATTCTTCGAATATGCTAGAGTGGTACCAACCCTGGCTTCGCCAGAGCCGGTACTTATTTCTCGTTATATTTGGGGATTGATTTCCGAGATCCGTAATATCGTCAAAGCTGCAAAACCTCGCACAATTGATGATGCAGTAGAATTAGCCAATACTATGACTGATGAGCTAGTACGGACAAGAGAAGAAAATAGAAGGAAGGAAGTAGCTCAAAAGATTACCCAAGAATTCAGTTCGGGTAACCATAACAATTTCAAGAAAGGAGGGAATGGGCAATCTTCTACTAGTCCATTTTGCAATTTTTGCAAAAGGAAGCATTTTGGAAGATGCAAAGGATATTGCAATTTTTGCAAGATTCCAGGGCATCAAGAAGAAGACTGTAGGAGGAAGAAATTTTCAGTTTGCTACAACTGTAGAGAAACTGGACATCTTAGGCCAGATTGTCCAAAATTGAATAAACCATTTGACAATCAAGTCAAACCAGCAGAAGGAGCAAAAAGGAATGCGAGAGCCTTTCAGCTGACTACTCAAGAAGCCGAGATGATTCCAGATGTGATAGCCGGTATATTCTTAGCTTACAATGTTTACATGAAAGTATTATTCGACTCTGGTGCAAACCAAAGTTTTATAAATACTTTACTCTGTCAAACTTTTAACTTACCGTTAACCAGCATTAGATAAATTTCTATATTTAGAAACGGCAGATGAAAATTCAATTAGAATAAATAAGGTTATGCAGAACATAGAAATAAGTTATAAGTTTTCTGCAACCCTATTATCTATGAAATTAGTTGAAATCAATATCTGTGATCAGAATTTCTTAGAAATTCAATCAACCATCAGAGAAGTAATTAGAATTACCGGAAATAAACCAGGTAAGTTTATGAAGTTCATATCAGTAATGGAAATTGCTAATTATGAACGAAGGCAAAGGAATAGTATATATGATTTAGTAATCATTAATACTAAAGATACAGAATTTAAGGAAATTTCTGTAAAATCCGAATACCCAGATGTATTTCCAGAAGATTTACCTGGATTACATGAAGATAGAATTTAAAATTTATCTAAATTCCAGGAATTTTACCGATAAGCCAAGGAACCTTATCGGTTAGCACAATATTGGTTGAAAGACATTCGATGAGAATGAATATTGATTATAGGAAATTGAATAAGGTTATAACTAAGAATCGATACTTATAAATTAGGAGCCATAAATTTTTGCCTTAAGATTTGGAGATATTATCTGTATGGAAGTAAGGATACTATCTATATGGATTATAAGAATTTAAGATATATATTTTTTTGGGCAAAAAGAATTTGAGGCAAAAGAGATAAATGAAAACCCTAAGTAACTACGATTGTGATATTCAGTATCACGAAGGAAAAGCTGAAAACGGCAAAAGATAGTCATAAGAATTATGCAAATAATAGATAAAAGCCGTTGAAGTTCGAGTTGGAGACAAAATATAAAGTATCTCCTTGGAAAGGAATTGATAGATTTGGTAAGAAAGGAAAGCTAAGACCAAATTATGTAGAATCATTTCCAATAATTTCACATATTGGATCAGTTGCTTATAGTTTACAACTACCAGGAAGGTTAGTTGGAATACATGATATATTTCATGTATTCAAGAAATGTCTATCAGACGAATCTTTGGTAGTACCTTTCCAAGATATAAAGTAACCAATAATGTTAAGTAAAGTAGGATTCAAAGACAGGATCCTAATATACTTGGGAACTGGAATCTGAAATAAAGAGAAAGTATTCTCAATTATTCCAGTAAATCTCGAGGACGAGATTTTTATTAAGTTGGGGAGAATGTAACGACTCTCATAAAAAGTCATAATTATTAAATTAATTTGACCAATAGGAAACCCTAATTGAGACACCCAAGTGATTTTACGCAAACCCTAAAAGTTTCATAATTTTCAGGATTAGGGCCCCTAAAACTCAGGGGGGGTATTTCCTAGTTAACGATTATCTATTTAAACGTGCTCTCCAAGTTGAATTTTCCGAAAGTATCGACTCACCAGAGCTAGTCCCACACGTGGCAACTAGATAAGCCTGAAATGTACCTTACGGACCGTAAGGTCATTAAGCTTACGGTCCGTAAGCTAGAGAAATTTGGTGTATAAATTCAGAACGTTGGCACTTGATTTCTGGACAGCAAACGTCGAAATAATTCTCAATTCTACATCGAGTTTTCTTCTGTATACTCAAATTAAACACCCAGATCCCTAAATTGAAGCTGCAATCAGGGTATTAGCACAATCGCTGCTACGATTCATTGTCCGACGATCAATATATCCAATAAATGATTAAGTGCCGCCCACATTAGGGTTATACTTTATCGTTCGTCATTAATTTGACGGATTGTCGTTAATTCGATAGGTAAAGTATTATACTTTATCGTTCGTTGTTAATTCAACGGATCATCGTTAATTCGATGGGTAAAGTATTATATTTTGTCGTTCGTTGTTAATTCAACGGATCATCGTTAATTCGATGGACAAAGTATTGCATTTATCATTCGTTGTGAGAATTTGATCTCGTGAAGTTATCGTAAATGCTGGATTGATTACTAATTCCAAAATTGTGTGCTTGTTATTGAAATTAGGATAAAAGGCTAATCAATAAGCTAGGCTCTGCCCGTATAAATCTGCAATGTGAGTCATTCTTCTTTTCTCACAGTTTGTGAGTTATTCTTCTTTTCATGAGGCAAATTATTTTTATAAACTGTTTTACAATACCTCAAAATATTTTCCAGTTATAAATTACAGGGACTAAGTCGTGGATATCTTAAATTTACTGGTTAGTGGGGTATTGTGCACAATTACTAATTTTCTCCCAGTATTGGTTCATTGACCTACTCGGGACTATCACTGTTAGGTTCATTGACCTACAGCGATAATCGTCACTATTTAGGTTCATTGATCTAAATAGTGGTATGACCATCGTCACCATTATGACTTGTCACCATTGTGACAGAATGCCAGATAAAAATAAGATAGAAGCCATTGTAATCGCTCTTATGCTGTAATTAATAACTATGCATCATTATGCAAAATAGAATGATTCACTCAGTATTTCCCGCTGACAAAACCTTTTTCAAACATGTTTCAGGTGATCTGATGTAATTCAGGAAAAGTGCTGGGAAGCATTTCAAGCTGACAGATAGTGGCTCAATATAAAATAAATAAATACTTTTGTAATATCACGTTTTTATAGTAAAAACATACTATTGTAAATTATCGGGGTTTTATCCCGAATTGTGAAATAAAATAATCTGGGAAAAATTTTAGCTTTAAGCGATCCTGTTTCCGCTGTAAAACTCAATTAAATAAATACCGCAGTATTTTCTGCCGCGGCTCTTGAAACGGGTCAAACCGGGTCGTGGGCCGTGACAACAAGGGTAAGAAGCAGGCATCTGATCAGAATGCGAGCAAGAAGGGTAAGTACAAGAAGGGTAAGGATTCTGGTTCAAGGAAGCGTAAGGCTTCCCAAAATTTTGCCATCACCGCACAACAAAACCAGGCTGCTCCCAATCAGCCTGCTGCTAAGAAGCCGTATAACGGGAATGCACCTTTATGCAACAGATGCAATAGCCACCATCAACCGCATTTGCAATGTCGTTTCTGCACTAACTGTGGGAAGTCAGGTCATCTTTCTGATGTTTGTCGCTTTGCTCCCAATCAAGCAGCCCGCAACCCAGCTCAGCAGGCTGCACAACCACTTGTTCAGCAGCAAGCACAAGCTGCACGACCTCATTTTCCTCCTGGTTCGTGCTATAATTGTGGGGACCTGATTCATTACCGTAACCAGTGTCCAAGATTGGTCAACGCAAACCAGAATCAGAATCAGGCTCCAGCTCGAGGTCGAGTTTTTAATATGAATGCACAAGAGGCGCAAGCATACAATGAAGTGGTGAACGGTACGTTCTCTGTTAATAACCAACCTGTGTCTGTTCTTTTTGATTCAGGGGCCGATAAAAGTTTTGTGTCGTTATCTTTTGAGCCTTTGCTTCGCATGTCTAGAACGAAACTAGGAAAACCCTTGACAGTAGAAGTTGCTAGTGGTGAACCCATTGTTCTTGATTCTATTCTACGCAACTGCCAGTTGAACCTTAACGACCATTTTTTTCCTATTGACCTCACGCCTATGCAACTGGGAAGCTTCGACATTATTGTGGGTATGGATTGGTTAGCCAAGCATCGCGCAGAGGTAGTTTGTTTTGAGAAGATCGTTCGTGTGCCACTTTCGTCAGGTGAGATCCTACAGGTTCGTGGTGAGAAACCTGCTGGTGGTCTCAAACTCATGTCTTGTTTTAAAGCTCGGAAATATCTGCGAAAGAACTATGTGGCCTTCTTGGCACATGTTACAGCAGATAAAGGCAAAGGTAAGTCTATTCAAGATATTCCTGTTGTTCGGGACTATCCGGAGCTGTTCCCGGAAGAGTTACCTGGATTACCCCCAGCACGCCAAGTCGAGTTCCGCATTGATCTCGTACCTGGTGCAAATCCTATTGCCAGAGCCCCATATCGCCTTGCACCATCTGAGATGCAAGAACTATCTAAGCAGCTGCAGGAACTTTCGGATAAAGGTTTTATCCGTCCTAGCTTTTCACCTTGGGGCGCTCCCGTTCTTTTTGTCAAGAAGAAGGATGGATCTTTCAGAATGTGCATCGATTATCGTGAGCTGAACAATCTTACCATCAAGAATCGATATCCCCTACCTCGCATTGATGATCTCTTTGATCAGCTACAGGGCGCTTCTTATTTCTCGAAGATTGATCTTCGTTCTGGATATCATCAACTTCGCGTTCATGAAGAAGATATTCCAAAGACAGCCTTCCGCACTCGTTATGGGCATTATGAGTTCACAGTTATGCCATTCGGCTTGACAAATGCTCCTGCTGTTTTTATGGACTTGATGAATAGGGTCTGCAAGCCTTATTTAGATAAGTTTATCATCGTTTTTATTGATGATATTTTGATATACTCTAAGACGAAAGCTGATCATGAGCAACATCTTCGTCTTACTTTGGAACTCCTAAAGAAAGAACGACTTTTTGCCAAATTCTCTAAATGTGAATTTTGGCTTAAAGAAGTTCAATTTTTGGGGCACATTATCAACGAACAAGGTATTCATGTAGATCCCTCCAAGATCAGTGCAATTAAGGATTGGGATACGCCTACTACTCCTACCGAGGTTCGTTCTTTTCTTGGTCTTGCGGGTTATTACCGCCGCTTCATAGAAAACTTCTCAAAGATTCCAGTTCCTCTAACTGCTTTAACTCAGAAGAACAAACCCTTTGAATGGGGTTCTAAACAAGAAGTAGCATTTCAGACCTTGAAGCAGAAGCTTTGTGATGCACCTATCCTATCTTTTCCCGAAGGCAATGATGATTTCGTCGTTTATTGTGATGCATTGAAATTGGGTCTTGGTTGTGTTCTGATGCAAAGGAACAAAGTCATAGCCTATGCATCAAGACAGTTGAAGGTGCATGAGAAAAACTACACCACTCATGATCTTGAGTTGGGCGCAGTCGTTTTCGCTCTAAAAATCTGGAGACATTATTTATATGGCACAAAATGTGTGGTTTTCACTGACCACAGAAGCCTTCAGCATATCTTTAATCAGAAAGAACTCAATATGAGGCAACGACGTTGGGTTGAGCTTCTGAACGACTATGACTGCGAAATTCGCTACCATCCTGGTAAGGCGAATGTCGTAGCCGATGCTTTGAGTCGTAAGGAACATGTCAAGCTTCATTGTGTTCGTGTTCAATCCGATATTCAAGCTCGAGCTGATATTCAAGCCCGCATTTCTCAGGCTCAGCATGCTTGTGTTTCACAAGACTTGATGGGAGAGGAATTACCCTATCACATTAAGCCCGATCTTGTTTTGAAGGACAGTGGATCTTATTATTTCATGGACCGTTTGTGGGTCCCAAGCCAAGATAATCTTCGCACTCTGCTTTTGAATGAAGCTCATAAGTCTCGCTATTCTGTTCATCCTGGCTCAGACAAAATGTATAAGGATCTTCGTACTCAGTATTGGTGGCCTGGTATGAAGAAAGACATTGCCTTGTATGTTTCAAAATGCCTTACTTGTCTCAAGGTTAAGGCTGAACACCAACATCCTTCTGGTCTTTTGGAGCAACCAGAGATCCCAGTTTGGAAATGGGAGAACATTACTATGGATCTCATTACCAAACTTCCGCGCACGAAGAAAGGTCATGATGCCATCTGGGTAGTCGTTGATCGTCTTACTAAGTCAGCGCATTTCTTGCCAATCCGTGAGGATTTTCCTGCTGACAAACTTGCTAAAATCTATGTGGATGAAATTGTAGCTCGACATGGTGTTCCTTTGAACATCATTTCTGACAGAGATGCTCGTTTCACTTCTCATTTTTGGAGAACCATGCAATCTGCTATGGGGACCCAACTTAACCTGAGCACAGCTTATCATCCGCAAACGGATGGTCAATCTGAAAGAACAATCCAGACTCTGGAGGATATGCTTAGAGCTTGTGTGATCGACTTTGGTGGTAGTTGGGATTCGCATCTTCCATTGATTGAATTCTCCTACAACAACAGTTCTCACTCTAGCATCAAAATGGCTCCTTTCGAGGCTCTCTATGGTCGAAAATGTCGTTCACCAGTCTGCTGGAATGAGATCGGTGAGGCTCAGCTTACTGGACCTGCCCTCATTTTAGAGACAACTGACAAGATTAAGAAAGTTCGTGATAACCTCCTGTAACACCTCGAAAATTCACGTCCTATAATGTGTTGACACGTGTCATAAAGTTTGAACGTGTGAAAGAATGTTATAAAAGGACTAAAGTTGACAAACATGGAAAGTATGTGATTATACGGGTTCTAAATGTCAACAGTGAATAAATACACTTCATAATAACCCTACATGATGTTTATAACATCAAACGAATAAATCATGGATCATACGAAGCTAAAAGTGAGATATTACAAACTACAGGGGTTAAATGTGTCAACATGTTTAAAGATATACCTCTGAGTGACCTTTTGACAAACCCGAAGCTTTGTAAATGTTAATTATGCTCACTAGAATGCACGACATAAATTTCATAAATTTTCGTTATCGTATGAGAAAGTTATGGTCAAATTCGTGTGCGAGGGGTTAAAGTGCAAACGTTGAAAGTTATGACTTTTCGGGTTAACCGGAAGTGTCCAGGGACTTGGCAAAGTGGGTATAAGTCCTAAAGCCCTTGTGGGTAAATAATAAGGGATCAAATTGCAAGTAATTAGCTCAATTGACCTTTCGAAAGGGCCACGAGGTGTGATGCAACAACATAAAAACGTTTTTGTCTGATCAGCAGGGCCAGGCGGCCCGCGTAGACATTAACAAAACGTGAGGCGGGCCGCGTGGGAACATAAGATGCAGAAAAACAGGCTGCAGCCTGTTTTACGCGATTATGACCTATCCCACTGGTAATTTTCAATCTTGGGCGACCCCTAAAATGTTCCTAGACCCTAGGGACACATGTTGGAAACTTGTGGTCAATGCTAGACTTACTTGTCAACTTCCTATGGTGGATTAAACCACTATATAAGGCCTTAGTTACAACTTTAGAACTCACACCTTCATCTGCATTTTTGGAGCATCTCTGGAGCACAAGACCTCTCCCAAGTGATCCCTGGTCGTTCATAGGACCCTTGTAAGTTTGCCTAACCCTTCCTAATTGAGTTTTAGCTTAGTTTTAGCTTAAAAGTCAAACCGTCGTAATTAACGGTTGACTTTACGATTAATCACAAATGGTCCAGTGATTAGTCGAATCAAAAGTAGTTATAAGTTGGTATTTATGTGGGTAATAGACCCTTAAGAGGGTTCCCCGTGATCACCACTCTAACTAGGTCAAAAGTCAACAGGAAGTCTAAAATGCCATTTATGCATAATTAACATTGTAGATCATATACAACCTGTTGGATCATTGTTATAACTTAGTAATAAGTGTAAGAACATGTCTAAACATGTTCAACCCGACAATTTCCTGTTTAGACCCGGTTCGGAACCGAAAGTCACATAGTTTGACTTTCACTTTGACTTTCAGTCCTGACCCGCTTTAGTATGATTTGAAAGTGTCTTGGAGCTTCGTTAGGACCAGGCTACATGTTAGCACAACCCTCCGTGGTTGGTTCATTGACTGACCCATTCGTTTACGCGTTTTCGTTAATTGCTCATATGTTGACCATTATGCCCTTATTATCTTAAAACGTGATTTTTGGAAATGTAAATGAGTAGAAACTTTAATTACTGATATATAAACTTGTATGCAAAGTTTGACATCAGTTTAACTTGTAGATTAAGAGTTATGCTCATTATCGCAAATTTAATGCTTTATGTTAATAAAACGGCGTAATTAGCGTATAGCCTAGTTAAGCCTACTTTTTGGTATCAAACTTAATACCCACTGATGTAATATATTATTTTGGTATTTTTAAAGATTTTTAATAAATTTTAGGCTGAGTATAACTAGTAGTCGTAGGCTTAATCCGGTAATTGTCGGTTTTGCCCTTACGGGCCATAAAATGAGTTTTACATATCTAAACGACTCCAAACCTTTTGCTACTGATCACATATGATAAATAAATTATTTTAAGCCTTCTGGAAATATAAAAATATCAGATTTAAGTATCGGACTCGGAAATGGCCTTTAATCGCCTTATTTAGCGTTTTTAACGCATGGTATGTATTAAAATTATATTGAACATACCCGGGTTGATACCTACTGATATTTTAGGCAAATTAGAATGTTTTAACAGTAAGCAAAGGCTGATTAACTCAGACTTCGGTTTTGAGCCTTTCGGCTTATGTGAAATTACCAAAATGCCCCTACGGTGCATAGTTTGGTTATACTTGGTAAATTCACATATATACTTTAACCTACTGTTATAACTTATCAAAATAAGTATTTTTGCTGATTATATCAGACCTGTAACTCAGATAAATACTTAAACTCTTTTATAACCTTTTAAATGACCAAACTACCCCTACGGGGCCTAGTTTGTGTTTAAATACGTTCGGGCATAATGAAAGACATCTTACTGATGTCACAACATATTTGAGGCATAATTAACTTAGGAAACCTGTATATGGCTCTCATGAATACCCGTCACGCTTATTACGCGTACGGTTCGTTTATGTAACAAGTTTACATAAATTAGCCGAAACGGGTCAAACCTTAATGGTTTTATCTCAAAATCCAGAATGTGAATAATAAACCCATATTAGGCAAGTCTCTGAACTTGTCGGGTCTAAATCGCATTCTAAACCGGTCTTCGCTTAATCATGCGTACGAACCGTATCTTCCTGTAAGACTAACCGGTCTAAGCTTAGGCTTAATTAAAGACCCGTTAGCATTCTAATAAGTTATTTATACAATCATTCCAGACTAGAGCCTTCCGGTAAATGGTACCTACGCTTACTTAAGTGAATACGGCTGAGTTATTAAATTCTTACTATTTAAGACAGGAGCTAGCTCAGGTAAATACTCTTAACTTATTTTCCCTATACGGGCTTAGGATACGGCACTATAAAAGTACCGCTTGGTCGGGTGTGTAGTTATTTAAATCGGATTGTGATTGATGTACTTACAACCCGTTTAATATGTATTATTTGGTGTATGGCCTTTGGGGGTTAATGACCATGTCCCGGATATCCTTGGCATCATTCGAAGTAATGGCCACGACTTAAGCACGGGGTGTAGGCATACACCTGACAGCTGCATTATGTAAAAACTGGTAATCCACTCCGAGGTATCATCCTTGTGGGCATTATACCGGAACTGGTAATCCACTTAGGGGATGATAACCTGTGGGCATTATACCTGTGGCGTGTCAGTTAATCTAGTCCGGCCCTACAAACCGGCCCTAACGGACGACAAATAAGTAAAACTGTATACAAGATTATATACAAATAATTTTCCCAAGTTAAAAAGGTTAATTTTGCCTCTGTGCATTTTAATCAAATTATAAAAGATATTTTGTGCGTCGTGCATTCAAACCAATTTTCTTAAACTCTTTTCAAATGAGTCGGTTGAGTGTATTTACCAGTGAAAACTGACGTATTTTCCAAAAAGGTTAAGTGACAGGTACTGAACGAAATTGGCTGGAAGCTCAGGGCGCTAATAAGGAATCTTGCAAGTTCTAGGCGTCTAAAGTCTGTTGAACAAATGATATGTTTAAAGATCCTCCTGTGGATCCTTTACTTTCCGTTGTAATACTGGATATTACTTTATATTCGGAATGTAATAATATTTATCTCTTGCTTCCGCTGTGCATTTATATAATTGTGTTGTTTGACTATTATGTTGCCAACCACGTCACGATACTCCTCACCGGGCCCACCGGTGACACGTGGAAATCGGGGTGTGACAGGTTGGTATCAAAGCCAACACTGAGTGAATTAAACACTAACCTTTCGTGTTTAATCTCAGTTACACAATTGCACATATCTAAACTTCTGAGTCTAGACTTAACTTAGGAATATTCTCAATCCTAATCTAGAAATTTTTACTTCCAAATTTTTATTGGATACGTCGCCAAGCGAAGAAGCCATAATAGGAGTTCTCCACACCCGGAGCCCTGAGATGCTGAGCTTCGTACCGCGGCTAGAATGAAACGAGCATCCAAGGAGAAAGCATTCAGAAATAAAATGAAGAAGAAACTCCTTTTATTGAAGATCGTTTCCTTATTAGTCCTTATAAGGACATAATTATCTTTCAGTCCCTACAAGGACAACATTATCCCTTTCAAGTCCCGCTTAGGGCAACTTTATACTTTTATTTTTATATATAGTGGAATGATTAAGTCTAAACTTTCATTCTAAACAAGAATATTAAATAAATGGAAAATAACATTTCCTTTTGCAAGATCTACCATTATAATAAAATGACAAAATCTAAAAAGGGCAAGACCTAGCCTCGTGTCATATTAAGACCGGGCCAAGATGGTAGTTCCATAATTAGATTCAGATCCATATTAACACCTCAATTTAAAAATTGTTCTGCGTTAATTAAATTAAGAATCTTAAGTGTGAAACCTAGCCTTCGGGTCAATTATAAGACCGGGCCAAGATGGTAAGACCTGATAAAAAAAAAAGATTCAAGCCATTAATAAAGAATCTTAAGAGTGAAACCTAGCCGGGTGTCATTATAAAGACCTGGCCAAGATGGTAAGACCTGTTTAAAAGATTCGAATCCCTGTTAACATCTGAAAATGTGTTAACACTCCTGGCTTGAGTTACCTCCTGAACTTGGAAATGTTCATCCAACTTTTCACGTGTCCAATCTCAAGAGGTGTTTAGCTGATGAGAACCTCCACATACCGCTTGACGAAATTCGTGTTGACAAAACACTGAAATTTGTTGAGAAGCCAGTGGAAATCATGGAACGTGAAGTCAAGTGGCTTAAACGCAAGCGCATTCCTTTGGTCAAAGTTCGTTGGGAAGCTAAACGTGGACCCAAGTTTACTTGGGAACGCGAAGATCAAATGAAGGCGAAGTATCCGCATCTTTTCCCACGAGTTTCCTCTAAACAAATTTCGGGACGAAATTTCCACAAGTAGGGGAGACTGTAACATCTGTGTCTGAAATCATTGTAAATAATTCAGTTATCAATAAAACAAATTTATTTGATCCCAATGTTTGTTTGGTTATGTTTTACATTTTTCATGTTTTGACTTTTGTTCAATTTTAAACTCTACATCGCTTTCTGGAGAGTTATACGCAAACTGGTGCGTAAACGTAATCAGTTTAATGTGAAAAATACTCCGGAACATCAATTTATGCTTAACATACCTTAAATAGCCTTTACATAACTTAGAAATAAGTTTTGAAGGTATTGGTATGGCATAATCAAGTTTATACGCTTACAGGGACTAAAATTGACAAACTGCGAAAGTATGCCGATTTGAACTGTAACGGACATTCCGGAACTTGGCCATAAGTTAAACACACTTTAAATATCCTTTACATAGCTTAGAAATAGGCTTTGAGGAGTTCGGTGTGCTAAAATAAACTTTATGCTCATTCAGGGACTAAAAGCGTCAAAAGGTGCACAAGTTTGCATTTTCGCGCATAACTTACGTTCTGAATACATCCGGACATCCAAAAATTTATGTAAGCACTAAAATATTTTATTTTAGTGTTTGGCATTAGAAAATCCATTCGTCGCGCAATTTGGATCGTTTTTGCGTTCATTACGACTTCCGTCGTAATTTACCGAACATCGCAATCGTACGGCCAAACGAACCGACATCCGAGATATTTTTGGGAACATTTTAAGTTCCCTATACTTTAACTTCATTTTAGAGCTTTGAAATGGGGTTAACGAGACTTAAACGTGTCAGAAATAGCTTAAACGGGCTGCAGGGACCAAATTTGACATTCTGCCAAACTAGGTCCTTGCGCACCGCAACAATATAATTGTTACGGTGCGCAAGCAGTGCCCAGAACAGCAGAATGTTGCAAACAACCTGTTTTCAGCTGTCATACACTCCAAAACCACTTGCAAACGGTTTTTACAATACCATGGGCCATTTCTATGGGTTCTAATGGTTGAGATCGAGGCACGTTTTTCGACGAACGATCCTAACGGTTCTACATTTCCTATAAATACCCCCCCATGTTTTCTCATTTCCCTCACACCTAAATCTGATTCTAGCTCTCTAAGTGGAAGTGTTTGTGCTTCCTATCTGAGAGTGAATCGGGTTTAATACTTGCGGGGACCTTCTGTAAGTATTCCTTCGTTCTTTTCTTTCGTTTTTATGCTTTAAAGTCAAACTGCGTTTGACTTTCTGCATTGACCAGTTTATGGTCAATGCGAAGTTCGTTTGAACTTCATAACGTGAGCGTAATCACGATGGTTATAGTCCCTAGTGACTATACCTACTGATTACCACGTTATCTAGGCTCAGTGACCAGTCGTAGTTTCGGGCAAAATGCGTGTTCTCGTGTATTTTGTAACCAAACTACTCTAGGGTATCAAAACCGTTTGTTTTGATACCAAACCTGTTTTCTAACTTAACTAAACATGTCCTAGCATGTTTAGCTCGTCACTTTTAGATTTGTGCTTGTTTAGGGTCGTAAGGGTAAGCGATCTAATCAATCGTTTATGCTTTCGAACCCGACCCATTTGGTCGATCATTAGGATCCGAACAAATACATTAGGTGACCATAGTAGTAGGGAATAACCTTCCGAGGTTATACCTTATGGTCACATCGTTTGAGTAGTTGTATGATAAGTAGTTCTTATGCCTTAGGTAAATTACCAAAATACCCTTTTTGAACTAAAATTCATTTTAGGCCTATGTAACATAACTTTTGCCATCTAAACTGATTTAATAACAATATTAAACATGTTAAGGCATATCTTACTTGTCATAGGGCTAGTTAGGCGATCCAAACGCGTTCTACGCGAACGACGCGTTAAAGTAGCATAAGCTACCTAAACGGGTCATAACGGGTCAAAAGCACTTAGAATTAGTTTCGTTTAGTATGTAGGCTTTGTTAAACCATATTACATGAGTTCCTACACCCATTTGGTTTACAAACCCTCATACTACCCGATCCTCCATTCAGGTCCGTTTATTAATGTAGTTACCTATATTAGGTGCCGTTTGATTCCGTAATCTTCTAGCTTTGCTTGGTGGATATCTAAAGTCTATTGAGCAATCTCAAGTGAGTACATAGACCCCTCTTTTACTGTTTTCCAAACATTTTGGGGTGAAACACATGTGCCTACTTGTTACTTTCATGCTTTCCATGTTTTTCATATCATATGCTTGTTATGTTCAATAGTACACTTATAGTACATGATTTCATCGTGTCTTATGCTATGTATGTTCATCATACTTAGTACATCATTTTACATTACATTTTATGCTATGTATCCCCATTATGTGCATACTTAGTACATTATTTTACATGACATTTCACGCTATGTGTGTGCATTTGATAACATACTTAGTGCATTGTTTTTCACATGCTTACATGTTGGTATGACATTTGGTTTGTTTCAATGGGACAAAAATACATTCATTAACATTAGCTACGCCGCTCGTTAGTAGGTAGTGGTACCATAGGAATTGACAACTCCCGTTCCTGACATCCTAGGTATGTTTGGATGAAAGGAATGACCGAATTCGAATACATAACTCAGATGAACCTTTAATTTGTTTAAAGGTTTATCACCACAGTCTCAAGGCTTGAATGTATGCATTTTACAATACCGCATAGATGTTCGTATCAGTATAGCATGCAGTTTTCTACAAAACATAACTTTGATTTACTTCAATACCTTGTTTTGTACATTTTACCTATGGTATTTGATATATTTCACTGGCCATACATGACATTTTGTTTACACATTACATGATTGACATCTGCCATAGACATTTTGATATTGATATACTTATTTCATAAACTACATTTTGACATAAACATTTTGACATAGTTACTCAAAGACATTTAACAAATGGTTTAGACATGGGCAATTTACATTGGTGGTTTATTTGAATCATTCAGTTTAGACACATAACATTTTACACAAATAACATGTCTTTCACAAGACATTATTTTACAAACAACTTATTTTATACAAAACTCATTTTACTTGGTTATTCACTTAACCTTACATTTTTCCTTTACATATCATTTACTTTATCATCGTTTTTCAAAAGATTTATAAAACAAAACAATTAACAAGGTTCATGACTAACTTTTATTAAACATTTCTTTAAATTCAAGTCATGAATTCTATTTTCATAAAACCTATGTATCTCACAGGCATTTTTATGCTGACGTACCTATTTTCACATGTGTTTCAGGTAATGGTGCATAGGTTTGAGCTGGACATACTAGGGCGGACCTGTGCCTTAGAGACTTAAAATGAAGATAGAACTAGTTTAAATAACGTTATGTACTCTTTGTTCCGTTGTTTTAAGACAGTATACTCCTTTTGTTTCTGAATAAAACATAACTTTAATTGCCATGGTTGTGAAACAATTAATTCTGTTACAACACTCCCCGACGTTTCCGCCGCGGTTGCATGTTATACGCGGTCGGGGTGTGACACATGTCTTCAAAATTTGAGGCAAATATTTTTAGTCGTTGGTTGTCTGTGTATTTCTCCTCGTCGTAAAAGATATCCGGCTGTATGTTATGTAACCAGAGTCAAAGCCATGCAAACAATGGTTTTTTTTTTCACATGCGAAGAGTGTATATACCAAATGCGAAATTACAACAGTATGAGAAATGCAAACAATGGATTTTTTTTCACATGCGAATAGTATATATAACACATGCGAAATTACAACAGTATGAAAATGTTTCAAAAGGAAATACTCTGCCATAATACATGCGATTTAGATATAACTAGTGTGCGAAATCATTTAATATGCAGTTACTTTTAGAATTTCGAATGACAAAATGTATATGAAAACATACCATCATTGTGGAATATAAGAAGAGTCTGTATGGTGATGGCTTTCTATCCCTTTTCTTCTCTTCAAGGTTTAGAATATCTACAAATGCATCTATTCCGTTTGATGCTATGTATTGTTCCCTGTAGAAGCTTTCAAATACAACTTTGAAAGTTGCAACCTCAGTTTTTAATCGGTAAAATTCTTCTCTGCCAGTCATAAAATAAATAATAATTAGTATTTGTTGTGTGTATATTTTTTAGATGTTTGTTAGTTGATATATTGTTGGTGCACTTGTGTCTGTACTTTGTCTGTATTTTGTATTGATATAAAACGTTGTCTTTTGTCGTCTTGATGTTGTGTTATTAGAGCTTAATGTAAGTTTGACCAAGTCAACCATCCTCCTGGTTTGACTTGGCCAAACACTTAGAACTTTGTATGTAAATTGTGTGTGTGTCGAAGGATGGGTCTCGAAGGATTGTTTATATCCTTCGAGACCTCGAAAGATAAGCCTTCGATGGATAAAATATGGACCTCGAAGGATATCATCCTTCGAGGTATTTGTGATCTTTCGATAGGCTTGTGTCTCGACAGATGATCTTTCGGTCAATCCATTCCATCCTTCGACCATGCAGTCTGTGTTTGGGTATATATACCCATGTATGTGTTCACTTCATTTGTGTGAGTGAACTTAGTCTTGTAGAGAGCGTATTTTCAGTTTGGTCAAGGGCTGTAACCGTGTCCACTGAAATACAAGAGAAAACTTTGATATCTTGTGTGTCTACCCTTTCTCTTTGTAGCTTGTGTTCTTATTATAAACTACCGGTTTGCATTCTAGCTTGGATTCCGCACTTGCTAGTGTGTTAAACATAACAAGGATAAGGTTTAACCTCAACCTCCGAGGGACCTACAAGTGGTATCAGAGCCGTGGCTCTTTTCCTTGTTAAAAACCGAGTTTATACAAGACTTTGGAGTGTTTGGACAAAAACTCACACGGGTTAACATCTGTTTTTAGTGTTTTTCTCACAGTTCTTGACGTAAAAACGTGTTCTAAACTAACCGGGTGTGTTAAAGAACGGGTTGGGTAACTTAAAAACTTGTTTGTAAAAGGTTTGGTAATTTCCGGCCAAAATTCCGGCTTATCCGGTGACCGGTTTCTGGATAAGATCTTTCAGTTTTTGGGCAATATTTTATCAAGTCAAATCTGGGTTGGCAGAAAGTATGGTCTGAACATACCTTCTGCCGAAAGTTTTTACCAACCAATCAACTTTTCACCAACCTGTCAACTTTTGTCAACTGTGTCAGCTGTGTCAGTGCAGATCGAAGGATATCCTTCGAAGTCGAAAGTTCATCTTTCGATCAGTGGAGTTTCGATAGATCATCATCTTTCGAACCAGGGAATCTTTTCGAAGGATATATCTGTCGATCTACAGGTCTCATTCGAAAGACAAGGATCCTTCGACTGGAGAGTCTTTCGAAATCATTGTTCGAATCTCAACAGTGATCTTTCGAACACTGTTGATCCTTCGAACACGTTCTGATCTTTCGATCCTAATCTGTTTAAGTTTAACAAGTTTGTGCTTTTCAGGTCTTTCGATCAAAGATCCTTCGGCTGTTTGTTATCCTTCGAGATTTTAACATAGTTTGTGAAAAATTAAATTTTAAAAAGGGAAAACTTGTTTTTCAAATTTTAAATATATTTTTCACTTAATATATTAATTGTCTTTATAAAATGGGAACAAACGGTCAGTGGGATCCAACTGTGTGGACTCAAACAACTTTGACTCCACAATCTTCAGCTACGCAATCATCAGTTACGCAATCTCAGTCAGATTTCAACAAAAATGCATGGATGCAGGCTATTGCCCCACCTCAAGCTGCAATGATAACTGCAAATCAATGGGCATTGGTCACAAATCAAAGCAGCAGCATTCAAGCTATGATGCAGAACGACAGTGAAACTGGTACAAGCACAAAACCGCCAAAGCTGAATCACATCAATGATTGGGGATGGTGGAAAGAAAGGCTGAGAACTTATGTTCAGGGGCAAGGTCAAGATCTATGGATGTGCTTCTTTACTCCATTTGAAAATGAACTGGAAGTTGCAGGATCTAATCCACAAACTTACAGCACAATGTCTGAAGATGATAAGAAGAAATTTGAGTTAGAAAAGAAAGCATTCATGATTCTCACACAAGCTCTTCACAGAGACATTTACCACCAGTTTGTTTACTGCACGACTACTAAAAGCTTGTGGGATATGCTCACGTTGCGATGTGAAGGAAATGCTCAATCCAGAAAGATCAAGCAAGATTTACTGAAGAAAGAGTTTGAAGGTTTCACGTGTATGGAGAATGAGACCTTGGCAGAGTTATCCACAAGGTTCCATCATTTGTTGAGCGAGATGTTTGCCTTTAGAGTTACCGCCACTCCACAAGAAATGGTGAAGAGATTTGCTGATAGCTTACCAGCAAAGTGGAGCAGTTATCTTGAAATTCTCAAGGAAAATGGTGTTCTAGACACTATCACTGTGTATGAGCTAATTCAGAAATTGGAGAACAAGGATGTAGAAGAAAAGCTTAAGGCAAAAAGAACATTAACTCCTCAAAATCCAGAGATGTACTTTGGAATTGCAGGAGGCATCAGTGGAGAAAAACCAGTTCCTCAACATGCGAAGCTTCAAACAGCCTTCATTTCAAACACCGGGCCTTCCACGACAAATCAGTTTGATCCTTCAGCATACACGATGTTCTCAAGACCAGATTCTTCTTCTCGACAACAGGATGTGCAACCTGCTCCTCAATTCACACCACCGCCTTTCTTAGACCCAAGCAGAGCTCAGCAGCAACAACCACAACAGCAAGGGTTTTATGGAAGCTCTTCAAACTTTCAAGCCACTTCCAATCCGAACACAGTCAGATTAGACACTTCCAGCTTTTCCAAAGTCAGTGTCGAAGTAGCCAAGGAGCATATGGAGATGTTGAACACCTTGGTTAGTGCTTATTGTGGATTGGTTGCAGGTCAGATTGGGAATATCAATCTAACCAATGAAGATTATCAGCAAGTGGATAGGGAAGAATTTGAAATGATGGATATCAAATGGGCTCTTGCTAGTGCAATTCGAAGAGCAAAGGAGTTTATGGAAAGGACGGGAAGAACCAACTTGAATAGCAACAACAACACCAAGTATGGTTTTGATAAGAATGCTGTCACTTGCTTCAATTGTGGTGAAAAGGGTCACTTCAAGCGGGAGTGTCAGAAGCCTCCTAAGCAAGGAAATCAGAATCCCTTCAGGAATCAAGGACAGCCACAACAGTCACAACAGCAACAGAACAACAATGACAGATCAATAGTGCCGGTTGGAGGAAATGCATCTGGATCCACAAACACTAATCCCCACAGAGGATTGGTTGTTCAAGCTGATGAAATCTGCAATTGGAATCTTCAGTTTGGAAAAGGAGGAAATGGTGGAACAGCATGTTATGCTAAAGTGATTGAGAAGGTCGTAGAACCCGTGTCTGCTGGTGAATCTTCAGAAGATGAAGATAGTTCGGGTTATAGTGGGAGCATGGATGGGGAATCACTTGATGCTGGTGATTTATCAAGTGATGCTTTAGATTTGGAAGTTGATGAGCTTTTGGCTGAAGCTGAAGCATTATGCAAGAGGAGATCTATTCTTTGCCAGAAATCTGCTGGAACTTCCGAGAAGCTTGCTCAGTTCTTCTCTGAAGATGGATCTTTTTCTTTCCATTCAGCCTTTATGGCTAATGTCGACAGTTCATCGAGTCAGGTACGTGTCGATGAACCCACTGTAGTTAGTTGTGAAAATTGTGATAGCTTAAATGTTAAATATGCTGAAAAGGAAAGTCAGTTTGAAATCACATACAAACACAATCAAGAATTGATTGTAGATCTTTCTAAAGCAACTGAAGCTAACTTGTTTTTAACCAGAAATGAAAAGGAATTTAAAGCAACAATTGCGTCATTAAAACATGATGTTTCAGAATTACAAAAGGCTGTTTTACGAAAACAACATGCTAACAACAATCTTATTGACACAATTGAAAAGCAAATGGTAGAGTTGGCAACAGCTCGATGTGAATGTGAAACAATTAAGCAGAAACTGGAAAGCTATTCCAATTCCCGCTTTGTATTGGATCACATCATTGACGTTCAAGAGAGAAAGAAAAAGGGGGATAAACCATGTATTGGATTCAGATCATGTCCTCCCCCAATGAATCACAATTACTCCAAATTGCCTGATGACGAGGACATGCCCCGTTTTGAACCTACTGTGCCACTCGGTCTAGATGACTTTGCAGCAGGCCTCGGGTTCACAACTGGTACATCATCCTCGGGTCAATCAGAATCTGAGAATGTGACAGATTCATCGTGTGTTAAGGAACAGAGTCCTCCCATTATTGAGGATACTGATTCTTCGGATGATGAATCTGAAGAGATTGTGACACAACAGTCTAACTCGGTTACAACAGATATTCCAATTGAGAATCACATCCTGTGTGATCCACCAGTGAAACCGAGTAAGACTGAAACGTCAAAAGCAATGGATTCCCTTGTTTCTAGCCGTGAAGAGAATAACTTGTTGTACACGCTCAAAGGAGATAGCAAAATCTACTCTAACAAAGATTTTCCACTTAAAAATGTAAATCAAGATTTAATTGAGCAAATTTTTGAAGGATGCACTGATAAGTTTTTGGGGAACAAAAGTGGCAAAATTACCGTCACTCAATGTGATCCAATTCCGTGTGAACAAATTAGAAAACAATACGGAAACCAAAAACTACCAATTGAGCGAAAACAACAAGTCAATTCCGGAAAGGGTAAGGTACAGGGAAAGAAGGCTCAGAACAAGAATGTTCAAGCACCTAAAGTTCAACAGCCTAAGAATGAACAGCCAAAGGTTCAACAACCTAAAGTTGAACAGTCTAAGGCTACTCAACCTAAGGCTGCACAACCTAAAATTCAATCAAGGGTTGAGCAACCTAAGGTTCAACAACAAAAGGTGCAAAACAAAAGAGCTCCTGTTAAGAAGCGAGGACCGAAAATGAACTTTGTTGGATCCACGGGTTCAGACAAACTTGAAACATTTCAGGATAAATCTAACCTTGAGTTTATACAACAGTTTAGAATTTTAAAACGAAATGATCAGAATAATTACACCCAACACACCAACGGATGTGATTTAGGCCCAAGCACGTCTAGATCACAAAGTTCATTGTCTGGTTCTTCGTCTGGTCATCAACATGTTTCTCCGAAGTTTGTAGAGCGGAGAACATGTTTTGAATGTGGGACAGTTGGGCATATTGTAAGATATTGCCCACACGTGCAAAAACTGAAGTCAACAACGAGTGCTCCCCAAGAAATCGATTACCGAAAACGATCAGTTTCCCCGAAACAAGACCCACGTGTCTTGAAAGAAAGGGAAAAGAAGTTAAAACAAAAGAATCAAAAGGTAATTGAAAAGGCCTTAAAATCAGAGGTCAAGGAAGAAAAACCTGTACAAGCAAAATCTGAAACTGTAAAACCAGTAAATGCTAAAACAATTAATTCAAATACTGGTAAAGGACAAACAGCTTGGAAGCAAAAACAGGTAATTCAATCAGGGGGAGCACCACAGGTTCTTTTTCCTAATCATCAAGTGATTGAAATCACTTTCCTTGATGATCAAGGACGACCCAAGTCCACAAAGGCTTGGGTCCCCCTCTCAAACTGATAAGTTAACTGTATGTGCAGGCGGCTCCAGGAGGAACTATTAATAGTCATTGGATTGTTGATAGTGGGGCTTCCAGGCACATGACGGGCGACTACCGTCTTCTTTTCGATGTGCGAAGTATAAGAGGAGGATATGTTGCGTTTGCTGGAGACAAAGGAGGGTATATCACCGGCGAGGGAATGATCTCAAATGGAGTTGTGAGTTTCGACAAAATCAATTATGTGCAACAGTTGGATCACAATCTCCTAAGTGTTTCTCAGATCTGCGACAAGAAGTTCACCGTGCATTTTGATGATGCCGGTTGTTATGTGCTGAAGCCAGGATTCAAGATTCCCGAAGAATGGATTCTCTTATCAGCACCAAGAATTAATGATTTGTATGTCCTCGATATGAGTCAAGCAATAACCAAGTCCAAACAAGTTACTTGCTTTATTTCAAAAGCCACTGAAAAGGAGACGATCTCTTGGCACAGACGGATGGGTCATATTCACCTCAGAAAAATGAATCACCTTGTCAAAAACAATCTGGTGAGAGGTGTCAATGTGAAGAATTTTCAACTTCAAGATGTCTGTGTGCCGTGTCAGAAAGGGAAGCAGATCAAGAAATCACATCCATTGAAGAAGGTTAACACTGTAAACATGCCACTCGAACGTCTGCATATGGACCTTTTCGGCCCAGTCAAACACAAGAGTGTGCACGGGGAAGTTTTCTGCTTGGTAGTTACTGATGACTATTCAAGATTTTCATGGGTTGATTTCATGGTCCACAAGAGCGAGACTCCAGAGATTCTAAAGAATTTGATCACCTTGTTGGAAAATCTTTATAATCTAAAGGTGAGGCGAATTCGAAGCGACAACGGAACCGAGTTCAAAAACAGGGTTATGGATGAATTTTGCACTGCAAAAGGAATCCTTCATGAATATAGCTCTCGGTACACGCCACAACAAAACGGAGTCGCTGAAAGAAAGAACAGAACCTTAATTGAGACTGCAAGAACCATGTTGGTTGAGTCTCAGCTTCCAGTTCGATTCTGGACTGAAGCTGTTGCCTCGGCTTGCTACACGTTAAACAGGGTTCTCACAGTGAAAAGACATGGCAAAACGTGCTTCGAACTTCTACACAAGAACACTCCTGATTTAGAATATCTAGAACCTTTTGGTGCACCATGTACCATGATTGAGCCTGACGGGAAGTTTGGTGCCAAAGCTATCGAAGGTTACTTCCTTGGGTATGCTACTCCTAATCTGCGAGTATGGAACCTGACTACCAAGAGGATTGAAGAGTGGGGTGAAGTAAGAGTTCAAAGATATTCTAATCCTCCGAAGCCTTCTGGAGATCCATGGATGTTCGATTATGATGGTCTTTTCAACTCATTCAATCTGCCGACATTTGATGATGACAATGCAATTGCTCAAATGTTGTCTGAAAGCGAGAATGCGACTGGCTCTCAGTTAGCTCGCCCAATCATTGTTGACTCACAAGCATCTTCTTCTGTCAACAATCTCGCTTCAAATGAGGTGTTTAATGATGCTGTCGACTACAATTTGTCATCAGAAGATGAGGAGTATGTTGATGCAAATGATGGTGAAGCACAGGGTCCGGTTCAAGGTACTTCAGAAGCAACGGATCCAGTGTCTGCGCAAATTGTCCAAGAAGAAAATGCATCATCTTCTACAACTCAACAGCTTCAAAATGATATCGGGAATTTAAATATCAATAACTTGAGGACCAATGTTGAAATTCCTCTAGTTCCTGAAACCAGAATTCATAACATTCATCCTCAGCAGAATATTATAGGTGATGTTCTCAGTGGTGTAAGGACAAGGAATCAAATCAGAAATAATGAAAATGCTGGCTTGTATGCTGAGATACGAGAATCGGGACAACAAAATGATTGGTCTTTCGCCTGCTATGTTAGCCAAGAAGAGCCTAGATCTTGGAAGGAGGCATTGAAAGATGATTCCTGGGTGGAAGCCATGCAGGAAGAACTTCTGCAGTTCGAGAAGTTGGGCGTATGGAAATTGGTTGATAGGCCCGAACACTACAAGAAGATCGGAACTCGTTGGGTGTTTAAGTGCAAGAAGGACGACCGTGGGATTGTTGTCCGAAACAAAGCAAGGTTAGTTGTTCAAGGCTTCAGTCAGATAGAAGGTATTGACTACAATGAAGTGTATGCTCCTGTTGCACGTCTGGAGGCTATTAGAATCTTTCTAGCCTACGCATCCTTCAAGAAATTCAAGGTGTACCAGATGGATGTTAAGAGTGCATTTCTACACGGAGTAGTCGAAGAGGAAGTATATGTCGAGCAACCACCGGGGTTTGAAGATCCATTACATCCTGACAGAGTTTTACTACTTAACAAAGCGTTATATGGTCTTCATCAAGCACCTCGAGCCTGGTATGAGACACTGTCTACCTACCTACTGAACAACGGGTTTAGACGGGGTTTGATCGACTGTACCCTCTTCATCAAAGAAAAAGGTGAAGATCTTCTGTTGGTACAGGTATATGTCGATGACATTATCTTTGGTTCTACCGATGATAATTTATGCAAGGAATTTGAGAAAGTGATGCAAGATCGATTCGAGATGAGTGCGATGGGTGAAATGACGTTCTTTTTGGGTTTGCAAGTTAATCAGTCCGAATCTGGAATTTTTATCC
>JARYGA010050779.1:0-23613 GCA_030545235.1 Helianthus tuberosus | reverse complement strand
TTAGTAAACTAAGTATTTTTTGCTGATTATATCAGACCTGTAACTCAGTTTAATACTTAAACTCTTTTATAACCTCGTAAATGACCAAATTACCCCTACGGGGCATAGTTTGTGTTTAAATTCGTTTCGGGCATAATAACAGATATCTTACTGATATCACAACATATTTGAGGCATATTAACTTAGGAAACCTGTATATGGCTCTTACGGTTACCCGTTACGCTTCTTGCGCGTTCGGTTCGGTTTATGTAACTAGTTTGCATAAATTAGCCGAAACGAGTCAAACATTATCGTTTTATCTCAAAATCCAGAATGTGTATAATATACCCATATTAAGCAAGTCTTCAAACTTGTCGGGTCTAAATCACATTCTATTCCGGTCTTCGCCTAATCGTGCGTACGAACCGTGTCTTTGAAACTAACCGGTCTAAGCTTAAGCTTAACTAAAGACCCGTTAGGATTCTAATAGGTTATTATAAACCTTCGTTCCAGAATAGGAGGACCAGTAAAAGCTACTTGCATTTGCTGTTTGTGAATTATACTTGCAAAGGTAAATACTTTTAACTTATTTTCCCTTATACGGGCTTGGGGTACGGTATATATAATACCGCTTGGTCGGGCATTCGACCTTAATCGATTGGTGGTTAAGTATTATCGAGATGACCCGTTTAAATTGGTTTGTTTACTTAAAGCCTTTGGGGGGTTAATGACCATGTCCCGGATATCCTTGGCATCATTTTACGAAATGGCCACGACCTAAGCGTGGGGGTGTAGGCGTACACTCGTCAGTGCATAAATAAATAATGTGGTGTGTCTATTGATCTTTAACCCGGCACGATCCGGGCTACTGAACGCATAAGGAACATGTAATTCTTTTACGAGTTTATATATTTAAATAATTATCCCAAGTTATAAAATGTTTGTGCCACGTGCATCCAAATCAATTTTTAATCATTTTTAAAATGAGTCAGTTGATTGTATTTACCAGTGTAAACTGACGTATTTTCCCAAAAAGATTAAGTGCAGGTACTATTCGTAATTGGCTAGATTTCTCATTAGCATCAATAAAGAGACTCGCAAACTTAAGATGCCTAACGTCTGTTGAACTACTGTTTCCTATTTAAATTTTGATCCTTCTGTGGATAAACTTTCAACTGTTTGTGATACACGATATTACAATATTTTATTCGGTTGAAATATATCTTTCATTTGCTTCCGCTGTGCATTTAAATATTGTGTTGTTTGACTATTATGTTGCCAACCACGTCACGATACTCCCCCACCGGGCCCACCGGTGATACGTGGAAAGTCGGGGTGTGACATGTTCCCACACCCCCTATGTCTTATTTTCACATCCCCTAGTGTATACGGGCCGTATACAATTATACGGCCCGTATAGAATGTTTTTGAATAAGAAAACGCGCAGAGAATGTTTTTTTGATTTTATTATATACGACCCGTATATAGTTATACGAGCCGTATACATTGGTATACGATTTGTAAAACGTATACGGCTCAATGGATTTATTTTGGGAGGTTTTTGATGTTACCACATTTATACGGGCCGTATAACTGTATACGGGCCGTATATAATGGTGTTTTTAAAGTATCACATTTTTTCCATTAAAAACACAATCATTCTAGGGTTTCTAAACTCTTCATCAACTTTAACAATTTTGATAAACGTTAATCGAAACATGCCGCTTAAATCGGAGCACAGGTAGAGTAACTTTACCGATCAGTCTGTTGATGGAAACCTTAGTGATCGCAGAGATCTTCGTGTTGGCTATTTATCGATTCTGAATAACTAGCAGAAGAACCCGATACAAACAAGTTCTCCACAGTTTGTTATTCAGATCTCTATTCGGTCATCTTTCCAAACTACAACACATAATAACTTTAAACTTTATATTGTGTGATTTGACCAGTAAATGATTGGAGGTGATTGCTACTTTTAATAAGCTGTCATAGTTGTCAAATTGGATTTCAACAAATCTTTTCATTTTCCTTCAATTTCTAGAACATTCCCCGTAACATGAAGACGTGTCGGGTTCTTCTACTAGTGGTATTTTTAATGAAGTATTGAAGATTGAATGTGCAAACCGCAACTGTTTTTTACTACGGAAACGGTGGCTATGCGAAATACAAACCGCAACCGTTTTTTACTACAGAAACGGTGGCTATGCGAAATACAAACGCAATCTTTTGTGACTATGGGAAACACAAGTTTTCTTTTTGAGCTTGATGGATGTCCGTTATCTCAGCTGAGGCGTGCATTGTTTAAATCTGAATATAACTAGATGTTACATGTAACTTCATTAAACCAAGAACAAAGCCTATTTCGAAACACATGTGTTCATAACAGCGTTGTTTATCAGCCTGTGTGAGCATTGGAAACCCGGCAAACAGTCTTGACAACTGTGACAGCTTATCTATCTGTGTGTGTCACATCCATCCCATTATAGCAATCGATATGATTAATTTTAAAGATTTTTTTCTAATTAGCGTTGTTAACTACCAAAAGAATGCATACACAAATAGTTCTAGTGGACGAAGCAAAGAGACCGTTGTGTATCTGAATCAGGTTCTCAAACAATGTTCTAATTAGCGTTGTTAACTACCAAAAGAATGCATACACAAATAGTTCTAGTGGACGAAGCAAAGAGATCGTTGTGTATCTGAATCAGGTTCTCAAACAATGTTCATCTTCGTTGTCCTTTGCTTTCTGCAATTCAAGCAGGCACCGATGCAAAACGTACTGTTTCAAAACACATGTAGAGAAAATAATAAAACAAGCTGGCATTGATTTTGCCAAGATTAAAGGAAAGAATCTGGCCATAAGCGTTGTGGATTCTCAGCGTAGCTCAATGGTCAAGGTGGCATGGTTTGTCCGGGAGTAAATCACCACCCAAAGATCAATAACTTGTGAGTGGGAATATGGCTATGAAGAATAGTACGGAAAAGAAGGGGTTTACGGTGTTTTGGTAGGTTGAAAGAGGTGAATGGTCTTGAAAGATTTGTTGAAATCGAAGAAAAGAGTAACTAGCAGAAGACGTGTCGGGTTCTTCTGCTAGTTATTCGGTTGGTCCACTTGTACCTCCATTCCCTAGAGAGAATACTTGTCCTTGCTGCCTCTTTGGTTGGTAAAAGACATAGGATGGTTTCTAATACAGGCTCTATGGGTAAAAAATGATTGTATCAGACTCTCTACCCCTCCTTTTCTCTCTCTGACAACCCTAGACCCAAACCACCGCAATCCACCACGGTTCTGCGAAAAAAAACATCATATGTTCATCATTGTTCTTGAAGATGAAGATGAAGAAACGAGGGTTTATTCTATTTAATCTATTAGAACGATCTTTGTCTTGAGAACCTGATTCTGATTTAAACAATGCATGAAGATCCTTGCATTAGACACAATTTGATGGAATTTGTGGATCAACAGAAATAACTGATAGAAGATACATATCGTCCGTTCAAGTTGAGCTTACTGATGCAATTTGTTGGAATTTGTGGATTTCGGTTGGTTCAGATCTCGAAAGTACTGAACAACAGAAATAATAGCTTCGGTTTCATCAACCGGCTTTGAAAACCGTCCATTCATTATATGTGGTTCCAATGTCCTACTACTACAATCCTTCCAACGCCTGATTCCGATACGGGCCCACAAGAGTTGAGCAAGAATTGGGTCTGTCGCATGATAGAAGATACATATCGTTCGTTCAAGTTGAGCTTCCTGATACATATCGCTCGTAGGAAACTTTTCGTGCACTGAACCTTCAGTTATGTACCCTTCAATCTTCTTGATTATTTTTCTAACTTTATGCTTGCATCCACCATAGTGAATATTAACTTTGAGTGAAAGAGTCTGTTTAACTACAACACAAGCACATCGTCGCTCTCGTCGGCTTTAGAATAATCGTCGACGTCATCGCTGGGGTTTTTTCTCTTCCGGTTACCAGGCCTATCATCTCCGTCTACGTTTGGTTTCCTCAACGAAGAACCATCAGCCATTATCTGCCCTTTTTCCTTTGGTTTTCTTGTTGATTTTGAGAAAGAGAGAGAGAGAGACAGGGGAGGGTGAGGGTTTTGAATTGATTCCTGCGCTGAAGTTTCAAGTACTGCGCTCAAGTTTCAAGTACTGGAGTGAAAGATTTGTTGGAATTTGTGGATCAACAGAAATAACTGAATACAGCCGGTCAAATCACACACTATATAAAGTGTAAACTTATCGTGTGTTGTAGTTTGGAAAGATGACCGAATAGAGTTCTGAATCAAGATTTACGTCTGGTATCCAAGTTTGATCACATTTTGACTGAAATAACTGAGAACGATCCTTGTAATCATCAACCGGCTTTGAACGAGTCTAGAACACTCGTAATCCTCAACCGGCTTTGAAACCGGACGGAATCTACGAAGAAACTGTTGGAATTTATGGATTTCGGTTGGTTCAGAAACTTAACAAGAGAAGTAACTAACACAAAGTATCTCGATATGGTTCGTGTAAACGCTCACATTTTACTACGTTGACCATGTTTTTTGACAAATCATCTGCTTCCTGAATCTGAATCTGAAAGTTAACTAGACCCCTCAAGTTGTCATTCATAACAACTAAGCGTCTGGAGAAGAGTATGTTGATATAGGAGAGTTGATGCAATTTTCCAAGCATTTTATCCTGTGTTGTAATTTAATGAAGCAATGAAGATTGAATATGCAAACCGTATCCGTCTTCTGCTATGATTCGAAACATTCCACAAATTCCAACAAATTGAAAACAACGAGAACCATACCTGAAAACAAACCAACAAAAGTCTGTTGGCAAGAATCTTTTTTCACATGGTATTGAACGGACGATGCGTATCTTCTATCATGCGACGAAACCAATTCGACCGAGTAATCAGTTGTATTTTTTTAGTTGCTTCTCTTGTTAAGCTTCTGAACCAACCGAAATCCACAAATTCCAACAGTTTCTTCGTAGATTTCGTCCGGTTTTCAAAGCCGGTTGATGAAACCGAAGCTGTTATTTCTGTTGTTCAGTACTTCCGAGATCTGAACCAACCGAAATCTACAAATTCCAACAAATTGCATCAGGAAGCTTAACTTGAACGGACGATATGTATCTTCTATAATGCGACAGACCCAATTCCACAATCAACGTATACAGGTGCAAGAGAATGGCGAGTTATTTCAGTTATTTCTGTTGATCCACAAATTCCATCAAATTGTGTCTAATGCAAGGATCTTCGTGCATTGCGATGGTTTTTTTCGCAGAACCGTGGTGGATTGCGATGGTTTGGGTCTAGGGTTGTCAGTGAGAGAAAAGGAGGGGGGAGAGTCTGATACAACCATATGGTAAAACTGTATACGGCTCGTATTCATATGGTAAAAAATGGTAAAAATTGGTTTATTCTCTTTAATCTATTAGAACGATCCAAAAAACGAAAGGGATTTCGAGCAGTTGTGTAACAACCGTCTAAATTCTATTCAAATCTAATAAAAATATTCAAGATTTTAAATAAAAAGTACTTTACTTCAACACAAGTACAAAATTGAAGTATTAAAGTGATCACATACTAGTTAACTACTAACTAGTTTAAACATTCAAAATATGAGTAGTAAATCATTTACATCATAAACATTGTCTAAACAAAGTTAATTTGAGTGGAAGCTTCAAAAGTTTGTGTTCGGTTCTTCAATACATACTTGATCATCGTCCACCTACTTGTAATACCTACAAACTGAAATTTTGACAAATATTAGTATTAGAGTTCTTAGAAAATTTGCATAATCGAAACTACGCTCAGAAATGGATTCGATTAACTAATTATGCAAAAGTTTAACAAAAATTTCTAGTCTCTACCGTAACTTACGGTATCTACCGTAAGTTATGGTAGTCGCTAAGTAACACCAGTCCACCGTAACACAGTACTGAATCACCGTAACTATTTGTTCTCCACCGTAAGTTACGGTGGAGACCGTAACTTACGGTGGACTCTGCAACTTTATGTTTGTCCTAATTATTCATTTCACTCGAACCCGAATCCTCGGATTTCTCATTCTAACAAACCATTACACTAATTTTCTCGTATTCTAATATGCCTTTATTAACAATAACGAAATCCGAGTAATCATATTACAATGCATTACCACGCCTTATTTGGTTATTCGACCTGTTTGGCTCATCTAAGGAATCCTCCATTATGATGACTACCAACGAAATCTAACCAATTCTTGGCCTATTATTCGATATAGCGAACATTATCGCTTAATTTCAACTCAACTTTTATTCTACAATTCAACTACACATATGCTAATTATCAAAATTTACCAAATGTAACGAATCAAGTTACATACCTTTAGTGCACGCCCTTCAAACGCAAGTCGCCACCGGCTTGTCCGCTTGGAGCTCCGGTATCCTTTCCTATAGAGTTCAACCAAGACATGTTTAGAACTCTTTTAAATTCATAGTTTGCATATTTTGCCGAAACATCATAATCATGCGGTTTAACTCAAATTTTCAGATTTAAGCCTTCTTTGAGGCATTTATGCAAACACTTTAAGGGCAGAAATTTACACGATATATTATCAAGTTCATAACTTGTCATATGGCCCTAAATTTTCATCAATCAACTACCTTACTTGAACTTTAGTCTCTAGAATTCTGAAGTCACTTCACATATGTCAAATATTACTAGAACAACCACTATAATCCTAGTATTTATCAAGTTTCACAAAACCCACTTATCACCTTAGGTGGTGATTATGAATTTCACACAAAATAGGCACAATTTTGTCAAGTAATTGACTAGGGTTTGTCCCTCAACATTATTTCATTCTAAACAACCAACATGCAACTTCAAATTTCAGATTTCTAAATTTTCTTAGAAATCCAACTAGAAATTCTTCACAGAATTCACATACCTTATGACTCCCGTTTCAATGGAGATCGCGAATTTGTGTTTGAGACTTGTTTTAGAACGAATTTGAGCCCTCAATTTGGTGAATTTCTGGAGGAACTAGGGTTTGTGGGAGACCCTGTGTCGCCCCCTGCTCCTAATCGACCCACACACACCCAATTTTGTGGGTTTTGAATTTTTATTTTGTTTAATTAAATCAAGTTCCAGTTTTAACACATTTAGTCCCTCTACTTTCGTTTTTATTTTATCTCAAGTGTTTAACCCATATTCAAGCCATTATCTAACTAGGTTAGTGTTATTCCTAGTTAGTTTATTTTGTATATTTATTGACAACTTATTTGTAATAAATAATTTATATTTTCGGGGTGTTACAAGTCCACCCCCCTTAAAAGGGTTTCGTCCTCGAAACCGAAAATACGTACCAAACAAGGTCGGGTAGAGACGCCGCATATCCTCTTCGGACTCCCATGTAATGTCCGCACCCTTTCTGTGTTCCCATTTAACCTTTACTTGATTGATCTCTTTATTCCTTAAGGTTTTTACCTTACGATCCAAAACCGCAATGGGCTTTACCACATAGTTTAGCCTGTCATCCACCTCGATGTCATCGTAGTGAATATAAGTAGTCTCATCCGCTAGACATTTCCGAAGATGTGACACATGAAATGTGCTATGAATTCCGCTTAGTTCCTCCGGTAGTTCAAGGCGGTAAGCTACCTTTCCTACTCGTTCTATGATCGCAAACGGCCCGATAAACCTCAGGCTCAATTTTCTTCTTTTTCTAAACCGGATAACCCCCTTCCATGGGGATACTTTGAGCATGACTTTATCACAAACCTGGAATTCAATCGGTCTCCTCCTTTTGTCAGCATACGACTTTTGTCTATATTGAGCCGCTTTCAAGTGTGCCCGAACCACATCAATCTTTTCATTACTGGCTCGTATTATATCTTGATGGGCAAGTTCACGTGGGCCCACTTCACTCCAACATACCGGGGTTCGGCATTTCCTACCATAGAGCATTTCGTATGGTGCCATCCTAATACTAGCATGGTAGCTGTTGTTATACGAAAACTCGACTAATGGTAGATAGACATCCCAACTTCCTCCAAAGTCGATTATACATGCCCGTAGCATGTCTTCCAACGTTTGTATTGTTCTTTCACTTTGTCCATCCGTCTGAGGATGGTACGCAGTGCTGATGAACAATTTGGTTCCTATTTGCTCTTGGAAATCTCGCCAGAAATTTGAAGTAAACCGGGTATCTCTATCCGACACAATAGATACCGGTACTCCGTGACGTGCCACTATTTCGTTTGTATACATCTCGGACATCTTTTCCGACGTATAAGTTTCGCGTATAGGAATGAAGTGTGCACTCTTTGTTAATCTATCCACAATCACCCATATGGCGTCGAATCCCCGGATCGTTTTAGGTAGTTTGGTCAATAGATCCATAGTGATATGTTCCTATTTCCAAACCGGGATCTCCAAAGGTTGCAGTTTCCCATAAGGTTTCTGGTGTTCCGCCTTGACTTGTAAACAAGTCAAGCACTTCTCTACGTATTTCACCACATCCCTCTTCATTCCGGGCCACCAATAATTTTGTCTCAGATCATTATACATCTTGGTCGCTCCCGGATGAATAGAATATCGGGATTTATGGGCTTCATCAAGTAATAGCGCATTCACTCCACAAGTATTTGGAACCCATATTCTTCCGGATCGAGTCTTCAACCCGTTCTTTCCATCCGACAAATCCTTTAATTGGCCGATTATTCGTTCCTTCTTCCAGTTCTCCTCTTTTACTGCTTCTACTTGTGCTTCTCGGATACGTTTAAGTATACCCGAGGTCACCACAAGCTGCATCGACCTTACTCGTATTGGGACATAGTCCGCTTTTCTGCTCAGAGCATCCGCCACCACATTCGCCTTTCCGGGGTGGTAATGTATTTCGCAGTCGAAATCCTTCTCTGTTTCTAACCATCTTCTCTGGCGCATGTTTAACTCCTTCTGGTCAAAGAAGTATTTTAAGCACCCGTGATCGGTGAATATGGTGCACTTTACCCCATATAAATAGTGCCTCCATATTTTTAATGCAAACACCACTGCAGCTAATTCGAGATCATGAGTGGGATATTTCTTTTCATGTATCTTTAATTGTCTCGAAGCATAAGCTATAACTTTCCCCCGTTGCATCAGAACACATCCTAGCCCCGATAATGAGGCATCTGAATAAACCACCAAGTCCTCGACTCTGTCCGGAAATGTTAATACAGGAGCTTGAGTTAGCATCTCTTTTAGCGTTTGAAACGCCCTTTCTTGTTCAACACCCCAAATGAATTTCTCCTCCTTCCGGGTTAACTTTGTTAGTGGCGACGCAATCATGGAGAAATCTTGAATGAATCTCCTATAGTATCCCGCAAGCCCTAAGAAGCTTCTAATTTCCGAAGGGTTCTTCGGGGAATTCCATTTCGACACAGCCTCGGTCTTTGACAGATCAACCAATACTCCATCGGCACTTATGATGTGGCCGAGAAATTGCACCTCTCGTAACCAAAAGGCACACTTAGAGATCTTCGCATACAACCTTTCTCGTCTAAGTGTCTCTAACACCTCTTGTAAGTGGTGTGCATGCTCAGCTTCACTTTTCGAATACAATAAAATATCATCGATGAACACGATGACCGATATATCCAGCATTGGCTTGCAAACCCGGTTCATGAGGTCCATAAAAGCCGCGGGTGCATTTGTTAGCCCAAATGACATTACGAGGAACTCGTAATGTCTGTATCGCGTGCGGAAAGCCGTATTCGGCACATCTTCCTCCTTGACCTTTAGTTGGTGATACCCCGATCTAAGGTCAGTCTTTGAAAATCAGTTCGCACCTTGTAATTGGTCGAATAGATCGTCTATCCTTGGAAGCGGGTATCGATTCTTTACCATGAGTTTGTTTAACTCCCGGTAATCGATACACATGCGCATGCTTCCGTCTTTCTTTTTCACAAATAGTACCGGTGCGCCCCAAGGAGACACACTCGGCCTTATGAATCCTTTGTCAAGCAGGTCTTGAATATGGGACATTAACTCTTGTAATTCTGATGGCGCGAGTCGGTACGGTGCTATAGCTACGGGTTTTACGCCCGGAATCAATTCGATTCCGAACTCTACTTCCCGTTCTGGCGGTATCCCCGGTAAATCTTCCGGAAACACATCTTCGTAATCTCGTACTACCAGTACGTTTTCAATCTTCAGTGATTTCTTCTCGGGCTCATTCGCGTATATCATAAACGCCATGTATCCTTGCTTCATAAGCTTGTGAGCTTTCAACATCGAGCATATTATGGGGTTACCTCATTTTTCGCCATAGATAGTGATGTGTTTCCAGCTCGGCGATGTTAGCTTTATCTCCTTACGAAAACACACGACCTTTGCGTGGTGCTGAGATAGCCAATCCATCCCAGCGACTACTTGAAATTCCCCCATTGACATCGGGATTAGGTCTATCAAGTATTCTTCATCGTCGATGCTTAATTTGCAGCCTCGACAAACATCACAAACTATAAAACTTTTGTTGTCCCCTATTTCAACTTCTAAGGGCACAGATAATTTCTTCAATACAAATGAAGGATGTCGAATAAATCCATGCGAAATGAAGGATTTATTCACACTCGTATCAAACAATACACGTGCTGGAATTGAGTTAATTGTGAATATACCTGAGACCACATCGGGTTCCGTTTTTGCTTCAGCCGAGGTAAGTTGGAAGGATCTAGCCTTTGTCGTAGGAGCTTCTGCTGGAGATTCTTTAACGTCTCTCTTTCCAACTAAGTCCGGGCATTCGGACTTTTTGTGTCCGGGTTGATAACATTTGTAACAAACTGAGACCATACCCGGGCATAGCGACGCCGTGTGCCCCATCTTGCTACATATGGGGCATGGTTTATCTTTGAACCGACACTCTCCCTTGTGTCCTTTCCCGCACACTTTACAACTTGGCGACCCACCTTTAGCATCCACCTTCTTTCCCGATTCTCCAGTTCGAGCTTTCTTTGTAGGGCTTGGATTTACATCATGAGCCCTTCGCTCACCCCTTTCAACTTGTTTCTTCAACTTGATTTCCCGTTCCCGAGCAGCGTTTATGATCTCGGTAAGGGTCTCGTATTTTGAAGGAGTCATAAACTCCCTATATTCAGCGCTCAACATGTTATAGTAGTAGTAGTATATTTTCTGTTCTTCGTTCGTCACCAATTCACTACTAAACTTCATTTTATCCATAAACATCGCCGTAATCTTGTCTATGGTCTCGCCCTTGTGCCTAAGTTGCATGAACTCTTCCTTGATTTTATTAATGACCGCCTTGGCGCTATGATGTTTAAGAAACGGCGTCTTAAACTCTTCCCATGTCATGGTTCTCACCGCTTCGGCTCCTATTTCATTCTTTTTGTTGTCCCACCAATCTTTGGCTTGACCTCTCAACTGGCCCGTTCCGTAAGCAACAAAGTCACTTTCATCACAATGGGTCCTTTCAAACACCCCTTCAATGTCGCCCAACCATCTTTGGCAAATTATTGGGTCAACCTCCCCATTGTAGATTGGCGGTTTACACGCCATAAATTCTTTGTATGAACACCCTTTACGTTCTCCCGATTTCTCCTTCATAAGGTTGACACTATCCTACAACCTTTTGACTCGCTCTTCGACAAGTGACAATACCGTGCTTTGAATTTTGTCTATAAACCCGGATAGACTAGCTTCGATTGCCTTCCCTACTTCTTCGGCAATTATCTTTTTCATTTGTTCGGTGCTTGTCGGCACCGGATCATTATCGTTTCCTTTCGACATCTTGAAACTGAAATGTTTACATTAAACATTTCATTTACAACATAGCTTTATTTGCTTCGGTTTAGCCAAGTGCGTAACTTGCTTTTACCGTTCACATTTTGTGCACTTTTCGGGTTTGAGTGTGTTAACACACCCTTCCCATGCACATTAATTCGTATCTCATTTCTTACATAAGATAGGATTTACTAAAATAATAAATTAATTCTTACCGGACGATCGATCAAGCTTGAACCAAACACTTTGTTAACAACCTTAGGCTCTGATTACCAACTTGTAACAACCGTCTAAATTCTATTCAAATTTAATAAATATATTCAAGATTTTAAATAAAAAGTACTTTACTTCAACACAAGTACAAAATCAAAGTATTAAAGTGATCACATACTAGTTAACTACTAACTAGTTTAAACATTCAAAATATGAGTAGTAAATCATTTACATCATAAACATTGTCTAAACAAAGTTAATTTGAGCGGAAGCTTCAAAAGTTCGTGTTCGGTTCTTCAATACATACTTGATCATCGTCCACCTACTTGTAGTACCTACAAACTGAAATTTTGACAAATATTAGTATTAGAGTTCTTAGAAAATTTGCATAATCGAAACTACGCTCAGAAACGGATTCGATTAACTAATTATGCAAAAGTTTTACAAAAATTTCCAGTCTCTACCGTAACTTACGGTATCTACCGTAAGTTACGGTAGTCGCTAAGTAACACCAGTCCACCGTAACACAGTACTGAATCACCGTAACTATTTGTTCTCCACCGTAAGTTACGGTGGAGACCGTAACTTACGGTGGACTCTGCAACTTTATGTTTGTCCTCATTATTCATTTCACCCGAACCCGAATCCTCGGATTTCTCATTCTAACAAACCATTACACTAATTTTCTCGTATTCTAATATGCCTTTTATTAACAATAACGAAATCCGAGTAATCATATTACAATGCATTACCACGCCTTATTTGGTTATTCGACCCGTTTGGCTCATCTAAGGAATCCTCCATTATGATGACTACCAACGAAATCTAACCAATTCTTGGCCTATTATTCGATATAGCGAACATTATCGCTTAATTTCAACTCAACTTTTATTCTACAATTCAACTACACATATGCTAATTATCAAAATTTACCAAATGCAACGAATCAAGTTACATACCTTTAGTGCACGCCCTTCAAACGCAAGTCGCCACCGGCTTGGCCGCTTGGAGCTCCGGTATCCTTTCCTATAGAGTTCAACCAAGAAATGTTTAGAACTCTTTTAAATTCATAGTTTGCATATTTTTCCGAAACATCACAATCATGCGGTTTAACTCAAATTTTCAGATTTAAGCCTTCTTTGAGGCATTTATGCAAACACTTTAAGGGCAGAAATTTACACGATATATTATCAAGTTCATAACTTGTCATATAGCCCTAAATTTTCATCAATCAACTGCCTTACTTGAACTTTGGTCTCTAGAATTCTGAAATCACTTCACATATGTCAAATATTACTAGAACAACCACTATAATCCTAGTATTTATCAAGTTTCACAAAACCCACTTATCACCTTAGGTGGTGATTATGAATTTCACACAAAATAGGCACAATTTTGTTAAGTAATTGACTAGGGTTTGTCCCTCAACATTATTTCATTCTAAACAACCAACATGCAACATCAAATTTCAGATTTCTAAATTTTCTTAGAAATCCAACTAGTGATTCTTCACCGAATTCACATACCTTATGACTCCCCTTTCAATGGAGATCGCGAATTTGTCTTTGAGACTTGTTTTAGAACGAATTTGAGCCCTCAATTTGGTGAATTGCTGGAGGAACTAGGGTTTGTGGGAGACCTTGTGTCGCCCCCTGCTCCTAATCGACCCACACACACCCAATTTTGTGTGTTTTGAATTTTTATTTTGTTTAATTAAATCAAGTTCCAGTTTTAACACATTTAGTCCCTCTACTTTCGTTTTTATTTTATCTCAAGTGTTTAACCCATATTCAAGCCATTATCTAACTAGGTTAGTGTTATTCCTAGTTGGTTTATTTTGTATATTTATTGACAACTTATTTGTAATAAATAATTTATATTTTCGGGGTGTTACAAGTTGGTATTAAACCAATCATTTGTTGATGTTGGGTTTTCAACAAATCTTTGAGCAGTTATTTCAGTTATTTCCGTTGATCCACAAATTCCAGCTATGGACCAGACACATGTCACATAGTTTGTCAGTGAACAAAAGATATAGATGTAGATGTCTGCCTTAGATCGGTCATTCCTTGTGATACATGAACATTGTATTCTTGTCTTTCAGAAGAGTTGGTATTGAACCAAGAATACTTCAAACATTCTAAACCCTACCTGGAAACAAACCAACAAAATCCTGATAGTGAAAAACATCAGCAACAATTTTTTCTTTTCCTTCAATTTCGAGAACATTCTCCCTGTGTATGTGCTTGTGCTGTAAAAATTGGTGGTGAATTTGCGCACACAACTGAAGGTTCAGTGCACGAAAAGTTTCTTACGAAATGTACGTGACAAAACGAGTATGTTGGGAATTAAACGCATGAACGTGACAAAATGATGTGCGGTGAAGTGTTATATATATTAGGTGTATATTTTAAGCCCTTTTTAACACTTATTTTAGCCAAGTTTTAAATTTATAAAACACGATATTTCACTAACACTAAACACACATATGGGCAAGTGCACCCATCGTTGAGTGTAGTATAGCGTTGGTAAGATACCGAGGTCGTCCAAGGACACAAGAGCTTTTAGTACCGGTTTATCCTCAACGTCTAACCAAAATAAAAAGTTTAGAAAAATGTTTTAAGCTAAGAAAAAAAAACTAACTAAAATGCTGAAAATAAAAATAAAATAAAAACAGATAGACAAGATGAATCACTTGGTTCCAACTCGTATCTAGTATAACCTTTGATTATTTCCGCACTTTTGCACATAATTAAGAGATTATCTTAGTTATTGTAGTAGGCCCCTCTTTTGAAGGTGACGTTACCCTCACCCCAGTAGTTTGAGTCAGCAGGGATACAATCCTAAAAGGGTGGATTATTGGAAGATAATGAATTAAGTTATTAATGCAGTATTGTGGTAGGCCCCGCTTTTGGCGGTGACGTTACCCTCGGCTAAGTAGTCTGAGTCAGCAGGGATACAGTCCTAAATAGCCGGGTTATAGTATTAATAGTAGTTAACTTATGAGGGGATCAAAGAGTTTGGACCCCCGCCATCCAATACCGTGAAGTATTGAAGGAGGTCCTACTAAATTTGACCCAGGTCCATTGCAGGACCTCTAAACGCTGAACAATGGCAAGACCTTTACCAAACCGTTCCCTTAACCCCCTACCAGGTAGCCAACATACCTCCATATAGACCGTGGAGATATGAATGGTGAAAATCCTTTATTTTATATAGACAGTAAAATAATGCCAAGACACCACGGACAAACGATAAGGAAAGATCACCTTCAACATAAGTAACTAGTTATTAAAGTCATTAATACAAAACCAAATAAAAAGTGCGAAAAGATTAAAAATAAAAAGTATTATACTAGACACTTTGTCTTCACCAAGTGATGTAAGAGACTTAGGCAAACATGGCCTTGATTGTCAAGAACTCTTACGATCAATCTTGGATCCCGAGACGACTCACACACTCTATGATGGACAATGGATGATGGTGGTGGATGATGGTGTTGTGATGGTGGTGAGTGGTGGATGAAGTGTGAGAGAGGTGGTGTGCCAAGGGATGAGATGAAATGAATCCAAGCACTCCTATTTATAGGCTGAACAGAGAGCTGGACACGGCCCCGTGTCCGCTGGGCACGGCCCCGTGTCCGTCTGACAATCTCTCTCCTCATTAATTGTAATTCGCAATTACAATAAATGCGCCTGCTGTACTTTCGACACGCCCCCGTGTCCGCTGAGCACGGCCCCGTGATGGGCAATAGATGCTTCTATAAATTTGTCTTTTCTGCTGCTTCTTGGGCATGGCCCCGTGCTGGCTGAGCACGGGGCGTGTTCAGTCTTCTGATTTCTCTATTTTGCTTTGGAAGGTGCCGTTGAGGGGTCGGGCAGTCCACTAATGTTCCTTTTCTTGTATTTATGTTGGATTTAGCTGTCTTTTTGCTTCTTTTGCGTTTTTGAGCTCATTTAATCCTGAAAATACAAAAGGAAGACAAAAACACTCTTTTTCCAATATTAGTACTTAAAAAGGGTTATTTTTATGCCTCATTTGATGTAATTTATATGTTGCATTTTACACACATCACAAAACAAGGATCGTTCTAATAGATTAAAGAGAATAAACCAAGTACTAATCATCTGCTTTCTGAATCTAAATCTGAATGTTAACTTTGACTCATAAACCCTTGAATCCCAACTCTTCTCTAAAAGAAATTGTTTCTTTCCTTTTCATGCGGTAAAACCGGTTTCAACATCAAGGGTTGTTTTTCACCCTGTGTGAGCATTGGAAGCCCGACAAACAGTCTTGCATTTACGTCTTCAATCAAGACCGCATTGTTAATTTTATTGATGATTCGAAACATTCCTAATAACTAGTAGAAGAACCCGACACGTCTTCTTTGATGATTCCAAACATTCACGAACCACAATGGATTCAGACTCATACTACTCACCCCTCCCATGAGGAAAAGTTTTCCCGATGACTCAAGATAAAGGAGTTGGTTTGTGTTCATATCAGCGTTGTTTATCACCCTGTGTGAGCATTGTAAGCCCGACCACTAGCAGAAGAACCCGACACGTCTTCTATGATGATTCGAAACATTCACGAACAACAATGGACTCAGACTCATTATTGCGAATTTGGTTTCTTCGGTACAGGCTGATGAAACCGAAGTTGTTATTTCGGTTGTTCAGTAGTTTCGAGATGACGTGGCTTCTCCTTACAACTCTCATCAAATGCCTCACCCTTCCTTTTATTCTGAAAATATTAAATAAAGAATAACACCATGCCCGTATCCCCGCGTTGATAGCTTCCGTTATATTACAGTTATACGACGCGGCTTTTTGTTCTTCAATCTTTGTTACTTGTTAATGTTTTATTTTTTTCTACTTTTAGAAAGGTTTGACCACCTCACGACTCTAAAATGTCTCATGTGATTGACACCTTAAATTCCTTAACCACTTTGAGAAAAATCTAATTTTCGAAGAATACGGGCCGTATAAAAGTATACGGCCCGTATACAGGTTCGTATACAGTGTATACGACCAGTCAAATTATTTACACATGGTGTATACGGGTCGTATACTCTTATACGGCCCGTATGGAATTAAAAAAACTGACAAAGTCTGCTGGCACAGACTTTGTTATTTTTTTAAATTCTATACGGGCCGTATAACATTATACGGCCCGTATACACCATGTGTAAATAAGTTTTTACCATGTCTTAATATTAGGGCCCTAAATATAATAATACAAAAATAGTAATAAAAAACAATAAAGAAAAAAAGAAAAAATTGAGTAAATTTACTAAACTAACCTTTTGGATTAAAATATTAAAGACATAATAAGACAAAAAATATTTAATAGTACTTTTTAATTACTTTTAATCTCATCCATTGATCTTGAAGATCTAATGGTTGAAAATTGGTTCTCTCGATTCTTACAACTGGGGGTGGTTTTCATTTTAGCGCTCCTATATATATATATATATATATATATATATAGGGTTAGGTTAATGTACAATAGCTCTTATCGTACAATATGTACGCGCTCATCTCAGTCGTCCGATCTGGTGCGAGTTCAATTTTGAACATGCGATTTATGCTGAAAAAACCAACATGCGAAATTGATACAAAAAAAACAACATGCAATTTCATCAAAAAAACCAACATGCGATTTCCAACAAACTTTTTATAACATGCGATTTCACTATATTGTACGTTAAGAGATATTGTATTTTACACTTTCACCGTATATATATATATATATGGGAAGGGTCATTTAGGAACCACCCTTTATTGCGCTAACCGCGAGAACCAATGTGAACACAACAAAAAATATTTAAAAATATCTAAAAAGCACACAAATTTTTTTAAATATTTTTTATATAAAAATCGCTAGTTTTCGTTATTAAAAAGATTTTAAAAAAAATTAAAAAAAATTTTTGGTTACTAAAAGTAGCGATTTTTACATAAAAATATTAAAAAAAATGTGTGTGTTTTTTAGATTTTTTTAGGTTTTTTGAGGGATTTAGTTTTTAGCATTTAGCTTGGATGGGGGGGGGGGGAGGGGTTTAGGTTTTTTTTTTTTTTTGGGGGGGGGGGGTGGGTTAGGTTTGTTTTAGGTTTTGGGGGGGGGGGGGGGGGTTAGGTTTTTGTGGGGGTGGGGGTTAGGTTTTTTTAGGTTTTTTGGTGGTGTAGTGGGTTTATTTTGTTGTGTTCACATTGGTTCTCGCGGTTCTCGCAATAAAGGTGATTCTCGCATGAACCCTACCCTATATATATATATAGGTACGGGATCAGGAGAAAACGCCCTAAAGTGTAAGAATGGTGAGAACGGATCCTGGCTGAACACTTGGCGTGCGATATAATTAGGGTGTAGGGGCTTTTTTGTCATTTTATCTTCCGCTTTTACAATTCGTTGTCACAATACTGCTTCATTTTTGGCGTTTAAGATATTTTGACGTTAACCAAATTTAATAATTACTTGCGGTTTTACTGGTTTCATTGTATTAATCTTTTTGTTTCACATAAATAATATTTTGGCGTTTATAGCGTTTCCAAATCGTCGGCCATTGGCGTTTAGGATGATGGCCCATTGTTTGTTCTTAGATTCAATGGCGTTTAGACAAGATGGCCCATTGTTCTATTATTATTATTTATATATTTTTTTGGCGTTTGTGGTATCTTGGCGTTTTACAAGCATTTTTTAAGAGAAATAATGTTTTTTTTCATAGCGGAAAATTATATTACAACCACAGGGGAAAAAACAGAAGCGAAAAAAATAAATTAACAAATCCTAATCGGATCTCTCTTCACAGTCTTCACTGTCATCAGTCTCTTTCTTCTTTAATACTATAAGAACTGGCACCAAATATATGGCATTTTGTTTTTGGTCTGATTATTTGTTTGTTCGTTTTGTTGAAGTTGCTTTGTGGATGTTGGGGACATAGATCGATGCCGTGTTAGTGGGTTTTTCGCTTTGCTCTTCATCTTTATAATCATCCCACTCTTCAATGTTATTGATCTTTTCTCCTCATCCAAGCCTTCTTCAAGAACAAAGAACACAAAATGACATATGACTGCCATCAGCCTCTTTTTCTTGAAGATTTGTCCATCTCATGCAGCAAAATTTTACTGAGTTACTCCCCTCACCTAACAATCCATTTAGTGAAACTTCACGCAGAACAATACTGAATATCTAAGAAAGCAAGTTAGCCATCTTTGATTTTTAATAATTTTTGGCGTTTTACAGTGAGTGGTATTTAGGAACATTGGCATTTGTTTTTTTGGTGTGATTAAATGGAAGTTGCTTAAGAGCTATCATTTTATAGGATGTCTTTGGCGCGTAGTTTAGGAGGGATATTATTATAATAAATTATTCGTCATTTCAGTTACTGTTTGTAATTACTGTTTTTGCTAAGCTTTATCTCTAAAGTCTGTGACACGTCGCATCTTTCAAGTTTGGCGTTTTATATTTTAATATAATAAATGTTATTCATAATAAAGTTTCCGTCGCTTTCAATTTACTGTTTTGTAGTTACAATTTTGTGTCAACTTCATCTGTTTATCGTTTCACTTTATTCTTTGTAGTTACTGTTTCTCGTTACCTTTTCGAGATTTTGGCGTTTTGTATTTTTAATGAGGTTTTATATAAAGATCGCACTTTGTTCTATTCTCTTGTACCATGCTTTTTATACTTTTTTGTAACATCGAAAATCGGGAATTTCATTAACTTGTGAAAATCTAAGTTAGAATTGGATGGAAAGAAGTGCTAATGTAATTCTAAAATGGTTTTGAAATAGTATTAGTTAATTTTGTGGAAATAGCCATCGAGATTGTAAGATTCTGTTTCGAGTGTAGTTGTAAAATAATATTTTATTATTTGCTTAGAATTATTAATTGAGGAAGATAACTTGTTGATTAACTATATATTTTAACGGCTTGTATTTTAGTAATACAAGTTAAGAAATATGACGGGTTCGCTTCAGGGAAATATCGTTACCGCATCTTGTGACTCACCCAAAACTAAATGGGCATTATTGTAAGAATCAAACTTGAGGGTGTATATTGCAATTAGAAAATAGTTGAATGTATAAAAAGCCATATTTAGGCTCATTTTGTGACAAACAATGGCTGGAGTTAGAGAGAGAGAAATGCATAGAACTAGAGAGAGAGAGAGAGAAAGTGGTGGTCCAATGGTGGTCCGATGGCGGTTTGCGGCGGCCGGTGGTGGCCGGAGTTGCGGGTTTCAACCCAAAACCATTTATAGATGATACCAATGCAATGGTAAGCTCCCTTTGCTCATAAATCCTAAGTTGAAGTCGTTTATAAATGTCGAAAAGTTAGATTCGTTAATGTGGTTTCCGTTTTTATTTTATGTGGTCTAAAAGAAATGGTTGTTACCGGAAAACCGACCGTTGGATCGATCCCAAATTTTTACAGTAGCTTTCTGATATATAGATATTAACATCCAACGGTTTGAACTACGAAATATGTCCTGGAGGTATGAGTTTTACAGCAGTTGTTTTGATTTTCGGTACAGAAAATGCTGTTGTAAATAATGAGTTGTTCCAAGAGATCCGACCGTTGGATTGAGCTGAAATTTGGATAGGAGCTTCCTAAGACATGGTTCATAAATACTACTAGAGGAAATTCCGATCAGATGTCTGTAGGTGTGATTTTGACACTGATCAGTTTGTAACAGTTTGTTTGTGCGAAAATCAGGAACTTGATTGCGTTGCATGGATGGTCTAATGGAGTTGTATATGCAATCCGATACCGGAAAAACGTTTGTGATGAGAAAATGAACAAAACTTCATAAGTGGATCCTGTTGCATGTGGCTACAAGAATATCCGCGCACATGATCCATACAAAGAAGGCAACAAAAGCTTGGGAGTTGACGGGACAAGATTGACAATAGCAATATCATATTTTCCTACGGGCAAAGGTGAGTGGTTTATATCCACTTTGGTATGTATTGTTAGTTTTGGTTTCTTTTATGTTACGAGCACATAATATTGCTTATTCCATTATATATGTAGAAAGACCATGTTATTCATGGATTTTAAAGATCGCGTAGGTCTTTTGTCAATATCGGAAGTATGATATAACTGTGTAGTATTTTATTGGTCGTATGGATCGAATACTCATGAAATGTAGAGATGTTGAATGGTTATTTACGGGCTTCGTTGGGTAGCTTATAGAATCATTCTTGATTGACACGATTGTGTAAGTTGTTTGTATTAGTACTTATGTGCTAGAATAAGAGTTTAGCATAAATTGTTTAGCATATGTGGTTAAGAATATGGTTATTTAACTTATTAAAGTATGTGCATGAGTAATGTACAGTTTGTGTTTTTAATGAATATAGTTATGAATTCTGACTCTTGGATTGCTAAGAAAGATTTACAAGCATAGGTATGTGGGCAAAGATGATATCAACAAGATTTGAATGCAGTTGACGAACTAGTCACGAGTTTGATTTCTTTTTCTTTAATCATGGTAGTAAGTATCTAACATTAAATGTTAGTACAGGTATAAACCTTTGAATTATTATTTTTTGTATGGTGTATTTCTGAATGTACTTGTAGTGCGAGTAGAAACCCTTACTTAGCTTTGCTAATTTAATTTATGTTGGATGATGTCATCAGGTTCGCGGGTCTTGAAATTGATTTGGAGATAGAGGATCGGGTCTGAATATTTGATAGTACGTGAACGACATAGACAAATGATTTATAAATTAGCTTACAAATACCACATAAATGAAAGAATTGTAACACCTGTATATTCTTTAAACGTTTTTAGTTGAAAAATATATTGTTTGTGTGTATTAGTAAACACAAATTTTTTTGGGACCGTCTTTCCGAAACTAATTAAATAGCTAAGTGGTGTTTTCAAACTAGGGTGTTACATTTTTTTGTGTTTTTATAATACTTGTCCAAAGTAATTTTATTATAGTTTGGGAGTTTTTGGCGTTTTATGGCATGATGGCGTTTTCACAAATATTTTTATTATATATGACGTTGTTATTATATAACAATCAACTGAAAAAGAAAATTAAAAAAAAATATAGAAACAATTGATCTTTCAAATCTTCACTGTCACCAGTCTCTTTCTTCTTTTGAAACATCTTCACTGGCGATTTGATTTTGGTATGATTCATTTTGTTTTTTTGTTGTGGAAGTAGCTTTTTTGTCACCGTTTGGAAGCACAAATGACATGAGTTTTTTGTTTGAAGTTCATCTTTATCTTCAACTCACTCATCAGTGTCATCCGTCTCTTCATGCCATTCAAATATTCACCAAGAACAAAGCACAAAAAATGACATAAATCTGACATCAGCCTCTTTTTTTTGAAGATTTGTCCATCTCATGCAGCAAAATGTTATTGAGTTACACCCCTCAGCTAACTTTTTGGTGTTTTACCGAGAAAAATAATGCCTCTAAATAAAAGTACCTTAAACCTCTAAATTTGGTCATGCTAAACTCAATAATGTTTTGTTGTATGAGATGGACAACATTGTTAATGCTCAGTTAAGAAAGATATCTAACAATGTTGTCTACCACATTCAGCTAAACTTTATTGAGAACAAAATTGAATCTCCAAGAAATGACGTTTTTGCAATTTTGTGGTTTTTGTATGTTTTGGCGTTTATAAATTGGATGGAAGTTGAGGATAAAGTCAATAAGATTTTACTCAATGAGATGGACAATATCCTCACTTAAGGATTTTGTCCATCACATTGAGCGAAACCTTACTGTCACACCCTGACTTTTGCGAAAGCGTGATTATGGTGTGACTTTCTTAATACCATTGCATTCAAAAATAACAACAACTATATGATAAAACCATATATTTGTCATCCATTAAATAAGTTTAGAACATAACAACATTGTTTTAAAACGTAGACTTCAATTTCAAGTTATACAAACCATACGAATTGTTTATGAGTTCGCTAAGGACTTATCAAAAGATATCAAATAAAACCAGGGTTTGGAAGACGTGTCTCGTCCAGGAATAAGACACACTGACCAAACCCAAGGACCATGGATGATATAACTTGTGATAATCATAAAAATCACATTTTCGTTTCCTTGTGTCCAAAATATTATTATTTACCAAAATATACTTGTGAATTAGGTTCCGGAATATTTTGTAAGTTACATTTCTTGTTCGGTTTCCCCAATGTTTTGTGTGTAACTTGTATATTTATTCCTTGATATTTTGGTAATACTTTGGATTGTAATCCTTGGTATTTTGATGTGTTACATTATTTCATGCCCTAAAATAATATAACTAATACACAAAGTATACAAATAATCACACATGTGGGTCTTCAATGTATATATATTCTAAATATATATTTAGCCACTTTTGTTTATAAAAACCAACCTCCAATATTTGTATTTTTGTAACAAAAAATTATGGCAAAGTTTTTGTAACCATTTAATGTTGAAAATACACTTGTAAGTGTATGTTTACAAATATTTTTCTAAGTGTTTATATTTTTAGAAAATTTTTCCCTAGTTTCCCCTAAAAATGGAGGTTTCCATGCTTTCAAGCATATAATTTTCTTTTGTAAAATCACCACAATCAATTTACAATCAACTCTAAACAACTTACACTTACCGATCTTGCCAAAGTCATGCATATT